>DF364499.1:3324-25465 GCA_000787875.1 Solanum virginianum | reverse complement strand
CAAGCTAACTTATCTTTGGTTTTAGAGAATGGAATGTAGAGGCTTTCTATGATGAGCTTAAGGCTTTCAGGTATTGGTGTGGCAATTTTTTCCCAATGCCATTGCCCCTACTGGTCCAAAACGTGGTGGACAGTTTGATTTTCGTCGAATATTTGTAAATGGCCATGGATGATTTCTTCTAATGTCTTTTCATTAGGCATCCATCGATCGTACCAGAGGGATATTTCTTTACTTGAGCTTAGAGTCTATTTGATCCCTCGCCTTCATGTTTCCCATCCAATGGCTAGATTTTTCCAATTTTTTTTATGATTTCGCCTTGCTTTTAGGGGTGTGGAGTGGCTTGCAAGAAATTCTAAGTATTTATCGTTTCAAATTCTGGTCCATAGGCAGTTTTCATTTGTTACGATTCGCCAGGAGAGTTTTGCTAGAAGCGCTTTATTTCTATTTTTTGCAGTTTGGATTCCTAGCTCCCCTTGGTTTTAGATTTTGTGAGTGATTCTCACTTTATGAGATGCAATTTATGTTTGGAATCTGTGGTTCTCCATATGAAGTTTCTTTGGATTTGATCGATTTTTTTTATTTGTTTTGGCAACTTGATGTATTGCATTGAGTGGGTGGGGATGTTGTTTAGGGTTACTTTAGCTAGAGTTGCTCTACTTGCTATGTTGAGGAACCTAGTTTTTCATCCGTCAACTAATTTTTTTCGGAGGTTGTCTATTATATATTGAAAATCTTTGAGAGTTTTTTTTTAAACATCAAGAATCCCAGCTATTTACCCAGGCAGACTCCCCCTTTGATTTACAGGATGTCAAAATTTTTATTTTTCCTTCCTATATCACGGTTTTTAGAGTACAAATTTTTTGCTTTGAGAAGTTTGTGTGTTGTCCTGATTCGGAGCAAAAGGCTGCAAGGACCTTCTTTATAGAGTTGCTGCTCTTTTTGTTTGCTGTTTCCATGAGTATTAGGTCGTCAGTGAAGAAAAGATGCGATAGTCATGGGCTATGTTGGGATAGTTTGACTGGGTCCCAATATTTTATTCTAATTTCTTTTTCTATTTTCCTTGATAATAGTTCTATACAAAGGATGAATATATAGGGCAAGAGAGGGTTCCCTGTCGTATTCCCCTTGTAGGTTTGAAGAAATCCATACAATTTCCATTTAATAGGATAGTCATCTTATTCGAAGTGACACATGATATTTGTGTTTATTGCTTATTTTGGGAATTTGAAAAAGATTAGGGTATCCCTTATATATGACCATTCTAATTTGTCAAAAGCTTTTTCGAGATCAATTTTTATAATCAAACCCAGGATTTTCCCTTTCATTTTATTGAAGTGCGTTAACGTTTTATGTACTATTATGGCACTGTCTCCTATTTGTCTGTTTTTGAGGAAACTTGTTTGGTAGGGCCCTATTAAGTCGTTCATTTTAGTCTTTAACCTATTTGTGATTATTTTTCTTACAATTTTATAGGTCGTATTGCAGAGACTGATAGACCTAAAGTCTTTTAGTTCATTTGCTCTGTTTTTTAGGATAAGACATATGTGGATTTTGTTGATTTCTTCAGAAATCTTTCCGCTTGTGAAATTTTTTGTACATAGGTTAATGACGGAGGACCCTACTGTATCCCAGTATCTTTAATAGAAAAAAGGGTGGAGCCCATCCGGTCCCGGGGCTTTGTAGGGTTTAAAGGAGAAGATTGCCGATCTTATCTCTTCCTCAATTAGAATATTCCCTAAGTTTGTCAGAATAACAGCATATTCTAGGCTAGAGGCCCCTTTATGTTGTGCTAAGGAGGAGCTGTGGGATGTATGGAAAAGTTTTTTAAAGTGGGATAGGGTTAGGGCCACCATATGGTCATGTATGAATTCTCCTTGGTCATTTTGTAGTATGATTATTTTATTAGTTCTTCTTCTGTTTAAGGTGGAGGTATGGAAGAAGCAAGTATTAGCGTCCCCTTCATTTATCCAACTAATTCTTGACTTAAGTTTTCAGAAATCCTCCTCCAGTTGTAGAATGTGATTGAATTCTTTTGTTAATTCTGTTTCTAGTTGTTGTAGATAGGGGCTATTAGCTAGTTTTGGGATCTTATATTCCTCCTAAACGATTTAGTAGAGTCCTTTTTTTCATGAAAATATTTTCAAAAGTTTGTTTATTCCATTCTGTGACGTCTTTGGTAAATGAAGGGATTGCTTGGAGGATGTCCACTTGTTTGTTCCAACTTCCCTTAATTATTTTTTTGAGGTCAAGGTCAGATGTCCACATGCTTTCAAAACCTAAATAGTTTTTGTCGTATTATGTTATCCTTCCTTCCCAGTGTTAATAGAATTGGGCAATGGTCCGAATGCATTCATGAAAGGTGCTTGACATAAGCATCAGGAAAGGCTTGTATCTGATCCTCCGTGGCTAGGATACAGTCTAATCTTTCACTAATAAGGCTAGTTTTATCTTTGAATCTTTTATTCAACCTGGTGAAGTTATCGCCCTGGAACCTAGATCAATCAACTCACAATGATTTGTTACTTTCCATAGAGCTTTGTTCTTATTTTACATATCGGTCTTCCCCATTTTTTTCATTACTACTTAACAGCTCATTAAAATCTCCTCCGAAGATCCATATGTTGTTATAGATATTTTTAATATTTTTTAAATTTTTCCTTAGTTTAATGCGTTCATTCACATATACGCTAGTATATATACAACTTATCAACCAAGAAAAGTTCATAATACGTACCTTAATCATTGCATGTATTTCCTGGTTCGTTGTTGTCACTTCATCTAATTTCAGTTAGGAATCATCCCATATGAGAACTAATCCTCTCGAGTTTTCTATTGCTGGTACTTGAATCATGTTATTGAAATTCAAGCTATCTAAAAGTAGTTATTGATCCTACATTTTGATTTCTAGGAGGGAAACTAAGGGTGGTCTGTGCCAATCTAAGACAGATCTAAAGTTACGTCAAAAATTTGCACAATTTCCCCCTCTACAATTCAGATTATGAAATTCATGGAGTTATTTTGGGGTTATTATGGGGCCTACCAAATTCTAGGTCCTCATCGTCTGGCTCTCCTCCACAATTGTTGGATTGAGGATGACTATGAAGTTTCCTATTTCTTAGTTTACTGGGGCACATAGGTCCAAGGAGATTTTCCTTAAGCTTGGGGGACAAATTAATATGCATTTTTTTTATGAATTATTCTTTGAAGAGTAAAACCTTTATTTCTTTTAATATAGTTATCTTTGTTCGTGTCTCTCTCAGCACTAGGAGGGTATCTTTCATGTCCTCTAGATTTTGGGTTCGTTCTATGTTTGGTGTTGTCCCATTTATTATAAGATGAGGTTGAGTTTGAGTTTGTACTTGAGGAGCCAGAGATGTGTAGTTTGGCACTACTATTGGTGGGGACTCCTCCTAGCTGGCTGGAGCTATGGGAAAATTAGGGAAATTGGGTTCCATCATAGTAGTTTGAGTAGGCCATAGGGAGAGAGTTGTTTCCACTATTGGGGGAGGAAAAAACTGGGTTGGGTATATGGTGGTTTGTGGTGTTTGGAGGGTTTGTATAGGGTTGAACAAAAGGGGTTTCCCGTGTTGGAAAGAGAAAGAGGGGTAGTTAAGGTGGGGATAGGATCATGGGATGTGTGAAAATAGAGTGTGTGTGTTTAGAAAATATTTTTTTCTAAAAGAAATAGTGTAACAAAAATAATGAGACTATTTTTAATTTTTTCTCTGAGAGCCTACTATTTGTAATAGTAGAAGTAATTGTACATTTCTACTATATTACTTCTAACATTACAAATAGTAGGTACGAGTGTACAATTTCTTCTACTATTACAAATAGTAGGTACGAGTGTACAATTTCTTCTACTATTATAAATAGTAGACTCTCAAAGAAAAAATACCAAAATTTGTGAGCATACTATTTCTTTAGGAAAAAATATTTCCTAAACACACACTCAATTTTTCTTCACAGACTATTTTATTTTATAGTCTATGGTATACCTCACAGAAGAAAAATACTCACTTTCTCTCTATGACTCTCTCTGTATTTTTTCCTCTATCTGATGATAAAATGAAGGAGCTAAAGTGCTCCTTTTATAGGCAAAACTTTGCCTACAATTGCATTCTTATTTTCACAAAGAAAATGGTTGGTGGCCAACCATAAACTTTTGCCACCTTTTGTTGACAATGCAGCAAGCCTAATTTGAATTCATGAATTTAGAAAACAAATTGACATGGTTGTGTTTGAATTATTGCATGTGGGCCCTCCAAATGGAGGGACCCACTTAACAATTCTCCCCCTCCTGACAAATGAAGGGTTTTGTCATTCCTGCAACTGTTTGACAGTACTCGAAATTCTCTAAAGAACAGCTATAAAAAGATGAACGGACTGGTGCCATCTGCGCTTCTTCTGACTATTGGCAGAATTTTTGTCATCATATCTAATCCATTTTCATCAGTATGGATCTTTTGAAGTTGTAACAGCCTCTTCTCCAATGCATCTGTTATCCAACGATATCTTATATCGATATGTTTGGACTTTGCATGAAATGAAACATTCTTGCAAAGATGGATGACACTTTGAATGTCACAGAATATCTTAAACTTATTTTGTCTGACACCAAGTTCCTTAAGAAATTCCTTCATCCATAATAACTCTTTGCAAGCTTCTATTGTTGCTATAAATTTTGCTTCTGTAGAGGATAACACAATACACTTTGCGATTTCGACTGCCATGACACAGCTCTCCCTGCAAATATAATCAGGTAACCTGATGTAGACTTTCTCGAGTCAACATCACCAGCTAAATCTGCATCTGTGTATCCAACTAACACAAGCTCTGCCTCTCCAAAGCATAAACATATTTTTGATGTACCTCGAAAATACCTGAGAATCCATTTAACAGCTGTCTAATGTTCCTTTCCAGGATTCAAAACGAAACTACCCATTACTCCAACCGAGTGAGCAATATCTGGTCATATACACACCATGGCATACATCAAACACCCAATTGTTGAGTCATATGGTATTCTAACCATTTCTTTCTCCTCCTTACCAGTAGAAGGGCACATACTGGAACTCAATCTAAAGTGATTCGCAAGAGGACAACTAACCATTTTAGCCTAATTGTCCTCTTCAGCAATAAATATATTTGATCTACTAGCCACCTTGCACCGCCACTATCAACTAGTGGGATACATCGCTTGACCACTACTTTTTCAAGAAGACTTTCGACACAAGGCATCAATCACAGATCTTCAATTGCTCGGTCACATTATCTGATCTACCAAAATCATTTTGTACCACGGGATATCAGCCAATGAGATATGCAACTTATACCATCATTTTGACAGGAAGATTTTCGATACAAGGCACTTTTACAAATCTTTTTGGTCATGTTTCCACATCGAGGACTTCTCACATTTTGCTCGTCTTTACCTCTATTCCCATGAACCTTGACCAGGCTCTGATACCATTTGTTGGGGTCTATACAGAGGAGTGAGTAATAAAATTTAGAAGGAATAAATAGAGCAAACAAGACACTAGAAAATTTAACGTGGTTCACCAAAAACTTTTGGACTACATCCATAAATCAACAGTTCTACTATATTTCTTCTACTATTACAAATAGTAGGCATAAGTGTATAATTATCTATTACAAATAGTAGGCTCTCAGAGAAAAAATGCCAAAAATGTCACTCACTATTTCTTTTAGGAAAATATTTTCTAAGCACACACTCTATTTTTCTTCATAGATTATTTTATTTTATAGTCTATAGCATACCTCATAGAAGAAAACATATAATGTATTGTCTTTCTCTCTATGGCTCTCTACATTTTTTCTCTCTTTCCTCTAATGATTATGGTGTGTGTCAAATGAAGGAGTTGAAGTGCTCCTTTTATAGGCAAAACTTTGCCTGCAATTGGTATGCCATTTTTGACAGTTGAAAGGTTGGTGGCCAACCTTTGTTGAACAACAAAAGCAAAGTTTGTTGCCTTTGTTTGACCAAGAAAATTGTTGTTGCCAGTAAATTGCCAAGTTTGGAACCAATTGGCATGTGGGCCTTCCATTTGGAGGGACCCATCTGATCTGCCAAATCATCTTGTATCGATGTTAGACACAAGGCATCAACCACAAATCTTCAATTGCTAGGTTACACCATCTGATCTGCCAAATCATCTTGTATCGATGTTAGACACAAGGCATCAACCACAGATCTTCAATTGCTAGGTTACACCATCTGATGTGCCAAATCATCTTGTATCTTCATTATCACCCAATGGGATACGCCACCTGTACCATCACTTGACAAGAAGGTTTTCGATATAAGGCACTCCTGCAGATCTTTTTGGTCATGTTGCCACACCGAGGACTTCTCACATTTTGCTCGTCTTTACCTCTATTCTCATGAACCTTGACCAGGATTTGATACCACTTGTTGGGACTCATGCAGCGGAGTGAGCAATAAAATTTTTGGAGGAATAAATAGAGCAAAATATACACCAGAAAATTTAACGTGGTTCACCCAAAAATTTTGGGCTACGTCCACAAATCAACACTTCTACTATATTTCGTCTACTGTTACAAATAGTAGACACAAATGTACAATTACTTCTACTATTACAAATAGTAGACTCTCAGAGAAAAATACCAAAAATAGTGAACATATTATTTCTTTTATTAAAAAATATTTTTAAGCACACACTTAATGTTTCTTCACAGATTATTTTATTTTATAATCTATGGTATATCTCACAGAAGAAAAATACACACTTTCTCTCTATGGCTCTCTCTGTATTTATTTCTCTGTTTGATGAATCAGGTGTGTGTCAAATGAAGGAACTGAAGTGCTCCTTTTATAGGCAAAACTTTGCCTTCAATTGCTATGCCATTTTTGACAGTCGAAAGGTTAATGGCCAACCTTTGTTGAACAACAAAAGCAACATTTGCTGCCTTTGTTTGACCAAGCAAATTGTTATTGCCAGTAAGTTGCCAAGTTTGAAACTAATTGGCATGTGAGTCCTTTATTTGTAGGGATTCAGCATATGCACTACTGTAAGGCCAACCTTTGTTGAACAACAAAAGCAACATTTGCTGCCTTTGTTTGACCAAGCAAATTGTTATTGCCAGTAAGTTGCCAAGTTTGAAACTAATTGGCATGTGAGTCCTTTATTTGTAGGGACCCACTTAACAATTCTCCCTCTCCCGACAAATGGAGGGTTATACACTTTTGCTATTTTGACTGCTATGACACAGCTCCCCCTGCAAATGTAATCAGGTATCCTGATATAGACTTTCTCGAGTCGACATCACCAGCTAAATCTGCATCTATATATCCAACTAATACAGGTTCCGTCTGTCCAAAACATAAGCATATTATGGATATACCTCGAAGATACCTAAGAATTCATTTGACAGCTACCCAGTGTTCCTTTCCAGGATTCGAAAGGAAATGACTCACTACTCCAATCGAGTAAGCAATATCTGGTCGTATACACACCATGGCGTACATCAAACACCCAACTGCTTAGGCATATGGTATTCTAACCTTTTCTTTCTTCTGCCTGTCAGTAAAAGGGCACATACTCGAACTCAATTTAAAGTGATTAGCAAGTGGACAACTAACCGCTTTAGCTTTGTCCATATTGAATCTCTGAAGTACTTTTTCAACGTACTTCTCTTGAGATACCCATAATTTCCTCCTTCCTCTTTCTCTTGTAATTCTCATGCCAAGAATTTTTTTTATTGATCCTAAGTCCTTCATCGCCAAAGACTTACTCAACTGTACCTTCAGACTATTGATTCTTGATATATTTTTTCCAATAATCAACATATCATCTACATAGAGTAGAAGGATAACAAAATCATCTTAAGATAATTTCTTGATAAACACGTATTGACCTGCATTAGTTTTCTTGAAACCTTGCTCTTATATAACAGATTCAAACTTCTTATACCATTGTCTTGGTGCCTGTTTCAAGCCATATATGAAACCTTGCTCTTATATAACAGGTTCAAACTTCTTATTCCATTGTCTTGGTGCCTGTTTCAAGCCATATAAACTTTTCTTCAACCTGCACATATAATCTTCTTTTTCTTTTACTTTGAAACCTTCTAGTTGTTCCATGTAAATTTTTTCTTCTAGATCTCTATGTAGGAAGACAATCTTCGCATTCATTTGCTCAATTTCCAAATTGAGACTTGCAGTTAGCCCTCGCATAGTGCGAATGGATGTTATTTTCACAACAGGTGAAAATATCTCCTCAAAGGCAATTTCTTTTGACTGAAACCTTTGACAACCAATCTCGCTTTAAAGTGTGGATGGACTCTGTGTTCTTCATGTTTGATTCTAAACATCCATTTATTCTTTAATGCTCTTTTATCATTAGGCAACTTCACGAGATCAAACATTTTATTCTCATGCAAGGATTTCATTTCATCTTGCATGGTTTCCATCCATTCTTCCTTATTTTCATCATTCATCACCTTACTGAAGCTTTTTGATTTTCCTCCATCAGTCAGTGTAACCCACTAATCAGTTGGGTACTTAGTAGAAGGCTGCACATTTCTCCTAGATCTTCTTAAGGATATTGGAGACTCTCCAGCCATTGGTGGTTGAGTGTGAACACCATCAACATCCTCTTATTCTGGTTCATCTTCCTAGGGAATACCTCCATCATTTGCATCTTACAGATGGTCATCATGAACCTTAACTTCAACTTGAGTCGGTACTTCTGTCAGAGGATTCAACCTTAAGCTTGTTGAATCATCTAATAGGAGTAAAACTTTCCTTGTCTGCTTTATTTATATCCTTGATGGGTTGGTCTTCAATAAAGACAATATCTCGACTCCTAATCAGCTTCTTGTGCACTAGATCATAGAACCTATAGCCAAATTTATCTTGACCATAGCCAATAAACACATGGTGTCATGTTTTGAAATCAAGCTTATGCCTTTTGTCCTTCGGAACGTGAACGAAAATTTTGCACCCAAATACTCACAAATGTTTGTAAGAAACATTCTTGGCTGACTAAATTTTCTCCGGGACTTCATATTGAAGAGGGGTATATGGTGAGCGGTTCAGCATATGCACTACTGTAAGTAGCGCTTCACCCCAAAAGTATTTATCTAGCTTTGAATGAAAGAATAAACACCTTATTCTTTTTTATCAAAGTTTGATTCATCCACTCAGCTAAACCATTTAACTGTGGTGTCTTTGGAGACGTCCTTTGATGTCTAATATCATGCTTTTTGCAATAAGCATGAAATGATCTAATATATGCCATTGTTTATGCGGATATACTTGATGTTCTTCCCAGTTTCTCTCTCAACTGACGCATGAAATTATTTAAAGACTTTCTCTCTGTGGCTCTCACTTTATTTTTCTCTCTATCTAATATTGTCAAAACAAAAGGAGCAATTGCTCCTTTATATAGACAAAGAATGCCTGCAATTGGCATTCTATTCTGGACAATTAAAAAAGATTAATGGCTGTCAAAGTTGGTGGCCAAAAATTCAATTCAAAATTGTGTAGTCTTTCTGCCAATTTTGAAAACAATTACATGTGGGCCCTCCATTTAGAGGGACCTACTCAACAATCTCTCCCTCTTTTTAGTAACCAGAACTTCTGATTTCATATTTGTTTGGCTTTCCTCGACTCTTGTCTCTGGAGCTTGAACCCTTCACTTGACTTCTCTCCCTCTTTTCAATAATCAGAACTTTTGATTCTGAGAAAGAGGTTGAACCTTGAGATCTACGTCTTATTTCTTCATTTAATATACTGCTCTTAACAGCTTTCATGCTTACTATACCATTTGATGTAGTATTTATCAAAGAAACTTTCAAAGTTTCTCATGACTTTGGTAAAGAAGCTAGAATCATAAGAGCAATTATCTCATCATCAAACTTTCTGCCCATTATCGACAGTTGATCCATCATTCCTTCTATGTTATTTAGGTGATCAGCTATAGAAATATTTTTTTGATATTTTACTTTCATCAACTGGGTTAAGTAAGATAATTTTTTGTTACCGGTCTTTGAAACATACAACTGCTCCAGCTTGTTCCACAGTGTTCTAGCATGAGTTTCATTACAAATATGATTATAAACGTTGTTATCGACAAAGTGTTGAATATATCCACAAACTCATTCATGCTCAAACACCCACTCATCTTCAGACATCCCTTTCGATTTGACGGTAGAGAATACTGACAAGTGCATCTTCATAATCATGAGAAGATCCTTCATTTTGCTTCTCCAAAAATGGTAGTTTGAACCGTTTAGGTTGATCATTTTGCTTATCTTTACCTCCATTGTCATGAACCTAGATCAAACTCTGATACTACTTATTGGGCCTGTGCAGTGGAGTGAGAAATAAAATTTTAGGAGGAATAAATAGAGCAAAATATACACTAGAAAAATTAACATGGTTCACCCAAAACTTTTGGGTTATGTCCACAAATCAACACTTCTACTATATTTCTTCTACTATTACAAATAATAGGCACAAGTGTACAATTTCTTCTATTATTACAAATAGTAGACTCTCAGAGAAAAATACCAAAAATAGTGAACACACTATTTCTTTACAAATAGTAGGCATAAGTATACAATTTCTTCTACTATTACAAATAGTAGGCTTTCTGAGAAAAAGTACCAGAACTAGTGAACACAATATTTCTTTTTAGAAAAAAATATTTCCTAAGCACACACTCAATTTTTCTTCACAGACTATTTTATTTTATAGTTTATGGTTTACCTCACAGAAGAAAAATGCTCACTTTCTCTCTATGGCTCTCTCTGTATTTTTCTCTCTATCTGATGATATTAAAACTAAGGAGCAATTGCTCCTTTTATAAAGATGTTGGCAGGCTCCTTTTTCAATTGTCAAAAATTGGTGGCCAATACATATCATTTGTCAAAAAGTTGTTTTAACAACTTTTGACAAGCAAATCAAGAAATGTCCATAGTCTTCACTTGAACAGTTATTCAGATTGGCTGTGCAGTATCTTTTGAAAAAGAATTGCCATGTGCCCTCTATTTGGAAGGACCCACTCAATAATTCTGCCCCTTCCGACAAAAGGAGGGTTCTGTCATTCCTGCAGGGCCCTCCATTTGGAGAGACCCACTTAACAATTCTCCCCCTCTCGACAAATGGAGGGCTCTGTCATTCCTACAGCTATTCGACAATACTCGAACTTCTCCCTTGGCAAAATATTTGTCATCATATCTGATCCATTTTCATCAGTATGGATCTTTTGAAGTTGTACCAACTTCTTGTCCAATACATCAGTTATCCAATGATATCTTATGTTGATATGTTTGGACTTTGCGTGAAATGAGGCATTCTTGCAAAGATGGATGGCACTTTGATTTTCACAGAACATCTCAAACTTGTTCTGTTTGACACCAAGTTCCTTAAGAAATTCCTTCATCAATAACAACTCTTTGCAAGCTTTTGTTGCTGCTATAAATTTTGCTTATGTAGAGGACAATGCAATACACTTTTGCAATTTTGACTACCATGACATAGCTCCCCCTGCAAATGTAATCAGGTATTCTGATGAAGACTTTCTCGAGTCGACATCACCAGCTAAATCTGCATCTATATATCCAACTAACACAGGTTTCGTCTGTCCAAAACATAAGCATATTTTGGATATACCTCGAAGATACTTGAGAATCCATTTGACAGCTGCCCAATGTTCCTTTTCAGGATTCGAAAGGAAAAGACTAACTACTCCAACCGAGTGAGCAATATCTGGTTGTGTACACACCATGGCGTACATTAAACACCCAACTGCTGAGGCATATGGTATTCTAACCATTTCTTCCTTCTCTCTGTCAGTAGAAGGGCTCATACTCGAACTCAATTTAAAGTGATTAGCAAGTGGATAACTAATCTTTTTAGCCTTGTCCATATTGAATCTCTGAAATATTTTTTCAATGTACTTCTCTTGAGATACCCATAACTTCCTACTGCCTCTATCTCTTGTAATTCTCATGCCAAGAATTTATTTTGCTGATCCTAAGTCCTTCATTACAAAAGGCTTGCTCAACTGTACCTTCAGACTATTGATTCTTGATATATTTTTTCCAATGATCAACATATCATCTACATAGAGTAGAAGGATAAAAAAAATCATCTTCAGAGAATTTTTTGATAAACATGCGTTGATCTGCGGTAGTTTTCTTAAAACCTTGCTCTCGTATAACAGACTCAAACTTCTTATACCATTGTCTTGGTGTCTGTTTCAAACAATATAAACTTTTCTTCAATCTGTAGACATAATCTTCTTTTCCCTTTACTTTGAAACCTTCTGGTCATCTTCTTGGGGAATACCTCCATCATTTGCATCTTGCGGATGGTTATCATGAATCTCATCTTCAACTTGAGTCGGTACTTCTGTCGGAGGATTCAACTTTAAGCTTGTTGAATCATCTGTAGGAGTAAAACCTTCCTTGTCTGCTTTATTTATATGCTTGATGGTTTGGCCTTTAATAAAGACAGCATCTCGACTCCTAATCAACTTCTTGTGCACTGGATCATAGAACCTATAGCCAAATTCATCTTGACCATACCCAATAAACATGCACAGTTGTGTTTTGACATCAAGCTTATGTCTTTCGTCCTTCGGAACATGAATGAAAGTTTTGCACCCAAATACTCGCAAATGTTTGTAAAAAACATTCTTGCCTGACCAAATTTTCTCCGGGACTTCATATTGAAGACGAGCACACGGTGAGCGGTTTAGCACATACACTGCTATAAGTAGCGTTTCACCCCAAAAGGATTTATCTAGCTTTGAATGAAAGAGTAAACACCTTATTTTTTCTATCAAAGTTCGATTCATTCTCTCAGCTATACCATTTAACTGTGGTGTATTTGGAGGCGTCCTTTGATGTCTAATACCATGCTTTTTGCAATACGCAAGAAATGATCCAATATACTCTCCGTCATTGTCTATGTTAAAACACTTGATGTTCTTCCCAATTTCTCTCCCAACTGAGGCATGAAATTGTTTGAAGACCTCTAGCACTTGGTCCTTGGACTTAATGGTATAAGCTCAGGTCTTCCTTGAATGGTCATCGATGAAGGTCATAAAATATTTGGCTCTATCAAGTGACTTTGGTAGTGGACCACACACATCAGAGTGAATCAAATCCAAAACATTCGCCATTCTGGAAGGTGAAGAGCTATGGAACGAGACTCTGTTCTATTTTTCAGCTAGACAATCTTCACATTTTTTCAAGGATACCTGATCTAAATCAGGTAGAACTTTATCTTTCACCAATTTAAACATTCCTTTTTCACCAGCGTGGCAGTCTTTTATGCCATAGACGTGCGGTATTTTCATTTTTCGTCACATTTACAGATACATCAGAGACCTTTGCTTGCATCACATATAGTTTTGAGAGTTTGTGTCCTCTTACAATGATAAGGGAGCCTTTGGTGAGCTTCCATTTTCCATTTCCAAAACTGTTTTGGAAACCTTCATCATCAAACTAAGGCAACAAATTTTGCTTTTGTTGTTCAACAAAGGCTGGCCACCAACCTTTTAACTATCGAAAATGGTATACCAATTGCAGGCAAAGTTTTGCCTATAAAAGGAGCACTTCAGCTCCTTCATTTGATAGACACCAGAATCATCAGAGGAAAGAGAGAAAAAATGTAGAGAGCCACAGAGAGAAAGGAAATACATTATGTGTTTTCTTCTATAAGGTATGCCATAAACTATAAAATAAAATAGTCTATGAAAAAAACTAGAGTGTGTGTGCTTAGGAAATATTTTCCTAAAAGAAATAGTGAGTGACAAAAATAGTGAGACTATTTTTGGTATTTTTTCTCTGAGAGCCTACTATTTGTAATAGTAGAAGTAATTGTACACTTGTGCCTACTATTTGTAATAGTAGAAGAAATATATTAGAAGTATTGATTTGTGGACGTAGCCCAAAAGTTTTGGTGAACCACATTAAATTTTCTGATGTCTATTTTTCTCTATTTATTCCTTCTAAATTTTATTACTTACTCCATTGTGTGGGCCCCAACATTATTTCCTAATTCGAATAGGGAACAGTCTATGGCACACCAATGAATTGGGAAAAATTGCATCGCAAATTTACCCATATAGTTAAAGGTTACTTACCCATGACAGAGCTAACAGAATTGATAATCCGAATATTTTACAGAATTTCAGTAAGGAAAGTATACTCATTTCAATATATGCATCAATAGATGGACAAGTAAAACTTGAAAACAAACTTCTGAAAGGAACTTCTGATATACTAACTAGAAAACATAAAGGAAAATCATTATGAAAAATACATAATTGATCGATCACTACTTGAAGGTAACTACGATTAGGCTCCTAACGAAGTGCTTGGATGACGTCCATCTCAAGTATCCTTGAACAAAATTAGTGGTTGAAGTAATTGATCTGCGGCTAAATGTTAGTTGATATGTTTTCTTCTGGTTCAACTCGGAGAAATTCAAAAGAGGTGGGTTCACTTTCACATCAATTCTTTGGGGTGCCACAATCTCTACAACGTAAGACGAGACAGCTTCACCAACATTAGTCACTGTCCTCGTATATGTTTGAGCTTCTAATCCAAGTCCAATTGAAAAAGAAGGATAATTTAGTTCTGCTTCAGGAATTTTCAATGAGCAATGCACTTTTCTCAAAACAAACGTATAAGCTGCTTTGTTTGGGTACTTTAAACCACATAAGTAACAAACATAATCCTCGGGTTTAATGTCATAGATTAAGCCTGGATCACTTGCTCTTAATGGATTAACATGTCCTGCACCAGTGGCGAAGAAGTCACGACTCCTTTCATCAAGATCACTAGTCGTCATGATTGCTGATTGGATAGCAGATGGAGACCAGTCAGGATGCGCACTCTTTACTAATGTTGCAATTCCAGATACGTGAGGACAAGACATTGACGTTCCAGATAAAATGTTAAAAGTAGACTTGGTATCCATTTTCTTAGTCGGCCACGCAGCAAGAATATTAACACCTGGAGCAACAATATCTGGTTTCAAGATGCCAGGACTTGCCAAGTTTGGACCTCGGCCTGAAAAGGCAGCAACTTCTCGAGCAAAATCATCTTCAAATATGGTTCCTCTGAATAAAAATGTGGCCACAGGGTTTGATGTTGAATTCATGTACGATATGATCTTTAGTCCATCTGTATAGGTTACATGTGCTGCTGGAACAACATGTGGTTCGGCAGAGATAGTGAACCCTCGAGGTTCATCGTTCATGAGTATCATTCCTGTACCGCCAGCATCCTTCACAAAATGTCCCTTACCAATTCTGGTAATATTACCATCAGCTATACACAATACGATTTTTCCTTTAACGTCCATATTCTCCAGTGATTCTGAGCTGCAGAAGGGATCACTGACATTTCTAATTAGGGGTAATAGTGTCTCGGAGAAGTCTTTGGGCTGAACTGCTGATTCGCCATCTATTTCTTTTCCATCTCCAAGGCATACTGTCCATCTTAGTTTTCTGTCCGTAGTGCTTGCACCAACAGTGAGAAGCCATGGAGCTCGATTAATCACAGAGCCTGGTAGTGGACCTGCATTGCCAGCTGAGCTGGTCACAAGAATCCCCTTTTGCATCGCGGTAAATCCACCTTGTGCAATAACATCTGATGTCCAAAATTCGTTGGACGACTTTGTGCCAATGGAAATAGATAGTACATCAACCCCATCTTCGATTGCAGCATCTATCCCAGCCAATATATCACTCTCAGGACAGCCAATAGTTGAGCAGACTTTATACATGGCAACGTGTGCCAACGGTGCCATACCAGATGCTGTTCCATTCGCCATGCCTAAAACATTGGCCCGGCTGACGAGATTTCCAGCAGCAATGCTTGCAGTATGCGTACCATGACCATGTTCATCTAGTGGGGTCCCATTACCCGGCTCATGAAAATATCTAGCTCCAATGAGTTTGTTGTTACAGGACCACCGAGAGTAGAACTCACACTTTCCCTTCCACCTAGCGGGTGGAGGGGGCATTCCTTTGTCATGGAAGGATGGATGATCAGGCGTAATTCCGGTGTCCAAAACTCCAATTATCATACCTTTCCCATAGTTTGATTTTTCCCACAAGATGCCTGATGATCCCTTGCTCTGTTGTAGTCCCAACAAATTTGTAGTATGAGTGGTTTGTGGATGAAAACGTTTTGGTGGTCGGACTTATAGGATCTCTTTCAAAGCTGCAACTTCTTGTGGAGTTAGCATAGCGGCAAAGCCATTTAAGACATTGCGATAAGAGTAAACGATATGTGCTGATTCGTTTAGGCCTAAAAACGAACGATGCCACTTATGCAATTCTTCAGAATTCGAGTACTGATGAGGTGACGACTTAAGATGTACAATGTAAATGTTTACATGGCTTCCAGATATGAGTAAGGAGTGAAGAAAAAGTATGGAAACTAGATAACAATGGAAACGATACTTAGTCATATGTTCTGAGTAATTGTGCGTAGAAGAACGTTTATTTATAATACGGCAAAACCTATTTTAACCAACTCTATTCCTATTTCCTATATGAATACAAATTATAACTAGAGATGGATTAGATAAATTAAGAAATATCAAACTCAACAATTTTGTATTTAATCATTTTTCAACAAGTGGATGATAATAAAGGTGGAAATTCCGTAAGTTGGGTCAAATTTGGATAGGTTTAAGACAATAAATGGATCAAGAAAAAACCCCAACCAAAGATGATTGGGTCAATTAATAGGTCATAAACGGGACAAAACTCAACTCAACTTTTTTTTTTTTTTTTTTTTTTTTTTTTTTTTTTTTTTAAAGTCAGGCAAAAAATGAGTGCAGTGATTAACACCCTTTGAATATACTCTTCTTAACAGCCACAAAAATCAAAATTTTGAAAGGTATCTAATTTGTTGTTTATTTTACTAGGAAAAGGCACAAGCACTTTCTTGAATTATGATCGAAATCTAAGAAATACATTCCATTTTACGAATTTTATTGTCCTTTAAATATATATTTTTTTTTCATATTTCTTTGCACTTTATGCGCTGATGTGGAAGGTGAACACAACCTAATTGAATTTTAGCTATAGTGATATATATCTGATGCCACATGTATATCTTTTACACAAGGGAGTGCTCTTGGCCTAGCGAATACTGCTTCATATAGGCGAGTTATAGCCTGCAAGTCGAACTGAAGACGAATTTTTGGAGTTAGCTCATCCTCATGGGATTGCGACCCTTTGTCTCGGTCATTGTAGCACGTGGGTCGTCCAGGGCATAAGAGGCACGATGACTTGATGTCATCCTTACCTTCCTTCGACTTATATGTGTTTTTTAATTTTGTTTTTCCTTTTAATTAATTTTTGACTTGTTTTCTTTTGAAAAAATATCTTCTTATTTTCTTTGCCTTATATTTAAAATAAGTTAATACATATAATTTGTTTTAAAACTTTTTTGCCTTGCATTTAGAATTTTCTCAAATACACATAAGTTTTTAAATTTTCTTTACTTTGTAGTGAAAATTTTCTCAAACACATGTTAAAAAAAAAATCTTCAGTTTTTTTTTAACTTTTTTTCATTGTTCTCTTTTTTTTCTATTAATTTTATTTATTCCTTTTTCTTCTGTTTGGATTTGATTTTAAATGTTTGTAATTAAAATAAGTTAATTTCGTATGGTACCAAAAAATTAAAGAAAAAAATAAAAATTCAAAATGTTAAAAAGAAATGATAAGTTTTTCAAATAAATTAAAGAAAAGATAATAAAAATAAAAATTTGACAAAGAAAGAAGGAAGAATAATTAAATAATATCAATAATTATCCGTAGTAATTAGTATACATGAATGAAGATTAGTATTGAAAAGTGTGCTAGAAAAGAAATAGTACCCTGTCCTGTATTGTTAATGTCAAAAATACAAAGTTAATACATGTATCTCCTGTGCTATGCCCCGGGGATGTATATGTATTGTCTACAACTCATGGTCGCTCAGATTGTTGCTTCTCCACATACCATTTCTGGTTCCTCTTGTCATCCACAAAGGAATCCTACATCCACAGGTCAGTCACAAATATTAGAGACCATATATGAACCTGTTGGCAAGTCAGAATACTGTTCAACAACTCGCAATGATCATAAAGGACAAGCTGCAAAGGCATAGTTGGATTTGAGATCAGTATATCACTTGAAACAACATATAATCTCTGTCACCACATCTAAAAAGAGCTTCAAAATCCTAAGAAAACAAACTCTTTTTCATCAACCCAGTTTATCTCTTGCAACAACCTTTAAATTAAGCCATTAGAAATTTTCAATAACTTATCACAGTTTACAAAATGCTCAATGTTCATTGCTATTTTACCGAGTTCAATGCCTATCTTTTCTCTTACTACATTAGTTCAGTTCCACCTGATAAACATCCTCACCTTTCTACACAAGATTCACATTTGGAACATAACCTTCTATAGCCATATCCTCGTACAACAAGTCAAGTGCTTGTCGAATCCCATCTGCAATTGGATGTGAAGAATCACCAGCCCGAAATTCAACAAGTTGAGAATCCATCTCAATCCAGCTACAGCCTGGAATTTTTGTCACACCTTTCTCTCTCATTAATTGTCTCATTCTTGCTGAATCATCCCACCTTCGGAGATTTGCATATATCTTTGATGATATTATATAATTACCCGAATTTGATGGTTCCATCTCAAGGAGTAGCTGCATCACTCGTTCCCCAACATCAATATTTTTTAGCTTTTGACACGCACCAAGCAATGAACCAAGTAAAATTTCATCTGGTTTTTGAGGCATCTTCTCAATGAAGTCCCATGCCTCATATACGCGACCAGCACGAGACAAAAGGTCAACCATGCAAGAGTAATGCTCAACTTTTGGAACCAAACCAAATGATGAATTCATTATATCAAACATCTGCTTGCCTTCTTCAACCAATCCGCCATGTACACAAGCCGATAGTACTCCAACAAACGTGACATCATCTGGGCGGGCATCACTACTCTCGAGTGACATCCGGTTGAATAGGGATAATGCTTCTTGTGCTCTTCCATGAAAAGCAAGAGCAGAAATCATTGCATTCCAAGAGACTTCATTTTTTCTAGGCATGCTTTCAAAAATTTGATACGCATCTTCCAGTTTGCCAGATTTAGCATACATATCAATTAAGGCCGTAGCTACATATATCTCATGCTTTATACCTCTTCTTGATGCAAAGTCATCAATGCTTTTTCCGACATCCAAGGCTCCAATTGAAGCACACGCAGAGAGAACACTTACCAGCGTGATATTATTCGGGTTAACTCCTGCCTCCTTCATGGCATTGAACAAAGAGATTGTTTCATCGGACACCCCATTTTGTGCATACCTGTAATTAATAATATTCAGATCCATGGAAGAGACTTATCCCAAAGAAAATAAAATAGAATGCAAATAGCCTGAAATAAGTGTTTACCCTGAAATCATTGCATTCCAAGTGATGGCATCTTTCTTCCTCATACCATCAAAGATCCTTCTAGCAGAAACCAAATCTCCACACTTTCCATACATGTTAATGAGAGCTGAACCCATAAAAGAATTCATCTCCATTCTCTTCCCCACAACATACTCCTCCACCCACTTCCCCAAATTCACATCCCCCAAATCCCCACACGCCCCAAGAACACTCACAAGAGTCCTCTCATCAGGTTCAAACCCCTCATTCCTCATTTCCATAAACAACCCCACTGCCTCTCTCGAACAACCCGTTTGAGCATACCCGGAAATCATTGAATTCCACGAAACCAAATCTCTCTGTGAAATTTCATCAAACACCTTCCTTGCAAAACCCATCTTCCCAAAACGTGAATACATAGTTATCAAAGAATGACCAACATGAAAATCTACAAACAACCCATTTTTCACCACCTCACAATGAGCTAATCTACCAAGTTTCACAGCTAAAAGATTCCCACAACACATAAACACAAAAGGGTAAGTGAAATTATCAGTTTTCAAACCCAAAGACTTCATTTTGTAGTAAAGTTCTAAAGAAAGATCAAATTTTTGCCATGTTGTAGCTAGTCCTCTTATCATTATGTTAAATGCATACTCATTGGGACTATGAATATGTGAAAAAAGAAGAGTAGCATAGTCGTAATCTTTCAGGTCTATTATTTTTGAGAGCAAAAAGTTGGCTTTGTCCAGAGAGTAAATTAACATTTGGGTATGGATTTGTTGGACTTGTTTGATTGTAATACATTTTTTCAAGAGGAACAAGAGTTGTTGAGTAAAGGGAAAACGATCTTGTTGGTTGTTGAAAGCTTGCTTTGTTGCTTCAATGGTGAAAAAGCGGGAGATTTTATATTGTTGGGACTTACCTCTAAGAAACATTGTTTGTCCAAGGACCATCAGAGAAGCACATCAATAAGTACAGAAAATTTGGGCTTTTGAATTTACTATAGAAATTGGGTTTTACTTTGTAAAGATTTTGTTCTGGGCCCATGTTATATGCCATTTTGGTTAAGTATGTATTGTGCATTCGATAGGGAGGAAAATATTTGGACAAAACAACAAAAGTATCACTAGTTTAGGAGCTAATGACCTTCCATCTAGATATATGTATCTCAAATACATATAATTATGTGAATTTAAATAATAGAACACATAATAATAATGTATTGATACGATCACGTGACTATTCCAATAAGTGAAATATAGACAAGTAACCATCACATTGTAAACCACTCACATATGGATAAAATAACAATTTATAGTTCATGCTTAGCATGCCAAATTCACAATTATCAAAATCTCAATATAACAGTCAACAATGGTATTCTCATGGGGCACACCCAAATAAGTTATGTGTCAAAACAGGACACTCAATCCAATAATATGTTGAAATATGATATTTGATCCAATAATGTGTTAGAATATGATATTCAATCTAATAATGTGTCAGAATGTACATTCGATCCAATAATGTGTCAGACTGTGACACTCGATCTAATAGTCACAATCACAATCACAACCATAATAAATGTTTAAAAACATGCACAATCAAGTAATAGATTCATTGCATGCAATTTGATCACAGATAATTATTTGACTAGGTTCATTCCCTCATTTTGTAATCACATACATGCAGGTAACACTATCGATGTAGTTAGCAAGTACATATAACACAAATTGGAATTAAAACTTACCACCTACCACGAAACAAGTCTTGAACACTATAAAGAATCATAGTTTTTTTTTCTTTTTTTCAAAGTTTTGGCTCGTTCTTTGTCTAAAAACAAATTAGAAATATAATGGATCAACAAATAATTGCCTAAAATACCTAAATTATATTAAAATCCTAACTCTTGGTTATTTTTATGATTATTTTTTCTAACTAGGGCTTTTTCCACCATAATTTTTCATGCCAAAGCATTCCCATAAGATTATTTTTCTAGATTATCGGGTGTAGGAATCAATTTACAAGTTAAGGAACAATCAACTTACCTTTATTGACAAAATAGATGAAGACTAAAGAAAAATTGTCCTGGGTCGCTCCTGGTCTCTCAAGAATGAAATGGGAGAATTAAAAATTATTTTGAAACTTTTCCAACTCGCGACTGTCCTGCCATGTCGGCCATTTATCCCGCAATGACAGTACCGTTACGGCGTTATAATGGGACCCATCTCGTCGTGGCGGATTGCATAGAGTCAAAAACTTGACATTTTACATACCAAACTGTCAATTTACAACAACTCTCAAACCATGACGTTCAAAAATTAACTTTTGCCGCAAGATTAATTTTGAGAGCTTTACTTGTCTGAATTTGATTCGATAAAGCCATACATGCTCCTTATTGTCTTAACTATCAATTCAAAATATCAAACTCATAAATCGACCTCCAATCTATTGTCGGATTGCCTCAAAGCTCACTTGACTTAGATTTCGTTAAAGTCTGGCCTAAGCTCAAAATTTTCAAGTTACTATTTGAAAGTTTTCTAATCTAATTTTTTTTTCATTGACCTATTCATAACTGAGGTGTCACGATCCAACCCATGGGCCGTGACTGGTACCCGATAGGGCACCCTGACAACATGATCAAATCAAAGCCTAACATGAGTTACTATTCATTTTA
>DF364500.1:1237-19730 GCA_000787875.1 Solanum virginianum | reverse complement strand
TATCGTTAGCTATTTTTAGTGGCAGAAATCCAGGTGAAATTGAATACTTGATGTCGATACCTTCATAGCCAAAAAAAATTTAGTTGATTCGAAATCTAAGTGACAAAATTGATGAAATTTATGATAGATTTTACCATAATAGCTTCAACATGAAAGTTGATGTACTGCTGATGATCAAGGTTCCAAATTCCACCATGTTGTAGAAGAATTGGTATTTCCTCAATTGATTGAGAGAGATTTTTGATAATTTTGACTGTGAAATTAAGAGCTGCTTGAGTGTAGGTAGAAGACAAGTTACGAAAAAAAAAGGAGAATTTGAAGAAGGAGCATACTGTTCCTTTTTTAAATGACATTCATATGAAAAATATTAAATATATATTTGAAGAAATATTAAATAGGAGATTAGTCAGCTGTGGGCATTGACTGTAATTAATTATAGGGGTATTGAATGTAAAGGGGCATGAGATTGTAAATACTTTTGATATAAGGGGCATAAGCTTAGTTGTCCCAATTTTTTAACCAAACTAAATATTGTCTCTATTTTAGTTACTTGTTTCTATTTAGTTTGACAAAAAAATAACAAAATTTATACATTTTGTAATCTTAAATTAAATATATATCAAATTATTTTACCCCAATATAGAAAAATATTTTTTGGCCTTGTGATTACATGACATGTGAAAAGTTAAATTTTAAAAGTTATCAAGAAAAGAAAGAGAAAGAAAAAAAATATTCTTTTTTTAAATGAACTAAAAAAACACAAACAAATTAAAACTAATGAAATATCTTATTTTAAATTTAAATTTAGTCATATGAATAAGAGTGTAAAAATAATCAAATACATTTATTGGGCCCGGGCGATATAGCCGCCCACTGACAGCGAATTCTTTTTTTTAAAAAATTCAATCAAGATTGTAGAAGCTTTGATACCACTTGTTAGGACCGACAGGAATCAAGTGTCATACGAAAGCTAGCAAAACAACCTCGAAAGACATATATCTATATATATAAGTGTCACTACCATTACTACTATCCCTCTAATGACAATGCTCCACGTCATCCCCCATGCAATCAACAATACACCCCTCACGTGGACCCCACGTTCCAAACTAATTTTCTTTCTTATTTTTTTTCTCTTTTTTCTCTTTCTTAATTACTTTCTACAATAATAAATTATATAGAAATTATTTATTAAATAATAAATAAAGGGAAAATGAGAAGAAAATATTAAGGTAACGACATGAATTGTGACCACAACAAATTTTGATCATTTTACAAAATGAATCTTTTTGTCGTTACCTACTAATGACTTTAAACCATATGAGATAACAAAATTTAAGTAGCAATCAATAAATTAAAAACAGAATATAGAGTGCTCGTAGCATATGACGGGTAACTTCCATCCAAACAAGCATAAGAGTTTACTACGCGACAACGTTTTTATTTTCCTTAAAGTTTACCCCTTAGGACGACCTCATGTGTCTCCGCGTGTTAAACTATTACAAAGGTAGCTACACAAAATTTATAAATTCCTTAATTACATGCGGTCCAATCAAAATATTCTATCGACTTTGACATGCCCGCTTCAACTACGTAATAATAAGAGACTACAAAAGCTATTAAATTCCTTTAATTTTACCTTTCAAGACGACCTCATATGTCTTTGCATGTTAAACTATTACAAACATAGCAACACAATTTATAAATTCCTTTATTACATGTAGTCCAATCAAAATATTCTGTCGATTTTGACGTGCCTGCTTTAGCTACTTAATAATAGAGACTATAGAAGCTGTTGAAACAGGCAGTTGTTGCACGACATGTCTGCTTCAACTGCTTGCTTGAGCTGTCTGCTTCTTCTCCTCCCTTATTACATGCGGTCCAATCAAAATATTATGCGGACTTTGATGTGCCTGCTTCAGCTACCTAATTATATTCCTTCAGCTACTTCTCCTCCTTTATTACATGCGGCTCAATCAAAATATTTCGCAGGCTTTGACATGCCTGCTTCAGCTACTTAATTTTATATTTCTTTAGGTACTTCAACTATGATTTTACTATATTACTTCTAATAAGAAAGAGGCTGCAGCTAGCTGTTGGACGACATGTGCGCTTCAGCTGCTTGCTTGAGTTGTCTGCTCCTCCTCCTCCTCTATTACGTACAACCCAATCAAAATATTTCGATCATGAGAATAAGAGTGTAAAAATAATCAAACATATTTATTCGGCTAGGGCAACGCCCGGGCAGCGTTTACTAGTACATACATATATATATGTGTGTATGTGTGTGCGCGCGCGTGTGTGTGTGAATCATAGCCGCCGACTGACAGTGAAAATCGAGAGAGTAGTATGAGATAAGGGGTACTTCTGATTTTCTCTTATCTATTGGGAGTTAAGTTCAGCATCACAAACTTTTTTGTTTTTATGCCGGAGAGTTCTTAACAATATTTATGTTATGAAAGAGTATGAAAAAAAAAGATTTTTTCCTTATTTGATCGGATTAAAAAGAAACTTTGGAATTACTGAATCACAGACAAAAAAAAGAAAAAATAAACATATAAAGCAACGCAGCCATCATAGTATTTTTGAACTACTCCGAAAGGAAGGATGACAATTTAATTATTTACCCATATTTTTTTCTTTTTATTTTCAATCAAGATTGTAGAAGCTCTGGTAGCACTAGTTAGGATCGGTAGGAATCAGGTGTCATACGAAACTAGCAAAACAACCTCGAAAGACCATGATTATGAAGATAAACGAGAAAGATACCATAAGGAGACAATAATTTAAGAAAAAATTACAAGAATACCAACTATAAGAGTAGGAATTACCAAAAAAAAATTTATTTACCAAAATAACAATCAAATTACCAAACTATACCATAAATAAAACTGAGTATATTGTACTTGCTATTCTTATGTTATTAAATATGTTAATTCTGATTGGTTCATTTACCAATCAATCTTGTCGATTTGATTCTGCAGGCATTGACTGGCGCGCCGGTCAGTAGAAGGCTTGTCTTCTCATTTTTTACATTTGGTTGAACCAAAAAATCTTTCAAATTTTTCCTCTTCATTTTTTACATTTTTTGAACCAAAAACTCTCAATTGAAGGAAAACCAGCATATCTCCAAAGCTC
Source organism: Solanum virginianum (assembly GCA_000787875.1). NCBI lineage: Eukaryota > Viridiplantae > Streptophyta > Magnoliopsida > Solanales > Solanaceae > Solanum > Solanum virginianum. The sequence goes on along the minus strand of DF364500.1, from coordinate 16,592 downwards.
CATGTAAGTCAAACTAAATCCTTTTTTTTAAAAAAAAATTCTTGTATTGAAACAAAACTTTTTTTTTCTTTGAATAAAGCAAAAATTATCCATTGAAGGAGAACCAACATATCTTCTAAAGCTTGCAGTGTAGAAAAAAAGTTGAACGCAAACTTGAATTTAAATGTTCCACTGCTGTTGTGATTAATTTTTTAAAGAGACTATTCTTATAATATCAAATACAAGCTTGAATCGCATTTGTAATGACGAGAGTGATCCAATGTTGCATGTAACAATGCGATGCAAACATGACAATTTACTACAAATGTAGACTTTATGGTCAGAGAAAAACTCACCTTGAAGATTTGGTCATGTCCATGCACCCGCGTATGTTCGAATTACATACTTCTTTTTTTTTCCTCCAGTTTACCATTAAATTTACCCTGTTTTAACCAATTTTAGAAAAATTCCTGTAAGTTCTTAGATGGAGGGATCTTGAGGAAATTGATATGCGATCCAAATTTGTCATTGCAAGATTGGCTAATAGAATTAAAGAATTGAAAGAAATATTAACATTTTATGAAAGTAAAGAGAAGAAGATGAAATTGGTGGACAAAAAAGATGATCAAATATGTCATAATAAGGAAATAAAGGAGCCGAAGAAGAAGGAATGTTGTATCTTGAATTGGAAGCGCATAGTGGTGATTTTCGTTATATTTTTTTTAAGCATTAACAAGAATGTGAAGGATGAAAAATGCAGTTGTATGCACTTCGAATTGTCATGACTATTCTTTTTGATTGTGTAGGACACTATTCAGTCAAGAATGTTATATTTTTTCTTTTCAAAAAATATTAATGAATCATCTGTGTTATTTGATATCTGTGATAATATTCATAAAATATCAATATAATTTTTTTAAAAAAATATAATTCGATAAAAGAAAAATTTTGCACATATAAAGAAACTAACACACCAATCTTTTAACAAAAAAAAAACATTAACAATTTTAACATAACTAATAAAAACAAAAAAAAAAGTCAACCATGAAATGCACCATCATAAAAACACAATAACAATTTCACCAACTAATGACATTTTAATATAATATAGAAAAGAATCACGGGCGTGGCTCCCCTCCAATGCCTTTCCCCTGCAGTTCCTCCAGTCCCCCTCTTTATTTATGACATGTTTCACTTTAACAAATGCGTGGCTTTGATTCTCTTCTTCCAAACAGCCCCATAAAAAATAAACTTACCACTTCTCTAGTGATAATTGAAAATATTATTCCTAATTCGTTTTTTAAAAAAAATAAATTTGCTTCTTGGTGTTATTTAAGGCTTTAAACAAATACGTTGTTATTTTACATAATTTTGATATATAAATATTATTCATTTAGGATTTTTGAATCTAATATTTTTGACGTGGAACATAAATTTATGTGTAAAAATTATTCTTTCTGCCTCATTGGCATTATTTGACTTCGCATTGTGTTTAAAAAAAAAACCTTTAAAAACTTATTATCTAAAATCATCCATAAATATTTGTGTAATTGAAAATTACATAATGAGTAAAAGAAGAATTTTAAAATTAAATTATTATTAACATTAAATCCACATAATATAGGACAGGAGGAGTATTCGCTAACGTGACTTAGTAGGGGAAAATCGTCTTTTTGATCCTGGTAATGATATACAAGTTATACTTCATTTATGAGCAATTTCACTTTATTATTCAACTTTTTCATTTTCCAACACCCACCAAATCAATTGTTCAGGACCATTAATTAACATCAACTACCTCTTTTTGTCTTCTTTATAATTAAAGTTTGGTATTTTTATGTAAATAACAAAAAGCCGGTAGGGGCTTGTAATTTTGTACATAAAATGGTATAGTTATATTTTTCACCCATAATTTAACGTGATCTGGTCAGCCAACCTATATCTCACAATTTTTCTCCCTACATACAACTCTCTATATTTAAAAATTTTAAGTTAATTATTGTGATTTATAAATTTATGTTACTTTTAAATATTACATGGTACTTACTCTATTTTAATTTATATCTTACATATAAAATTCTGCGATTCAATCAAAAATTTATTTGTCTTTTTAATATTTTAAAATTGTTAAGTATTGATACATTTTACATAAATTTTAAATAATATACATTACTCTCTCTGTCACAATTTATTTGATATTGATAAAATTTTAAAAATATTATGTCTTTTAAAAATTTTAATTGGTAACTACTATAAGTTAATAGCACCTTTTTTGTCATTTCAAATAATATATTCTACTTCTTTCGTCCAAATTTAAATTGTTAATCATTGTAATTTATAAATTTTTTTCACATAAAATTTTAAATTGGCTTTTTACATAAATCTTTTAATATACAAACTATTGGAACATTTTCCAATGTAAATCTTTTTTTAAAAAAACTATTGGAGTGGTTGAAAATAGGTAAACTATTTGTGTCGCAAGTCCAAAGAAAAATCACTTATCTTTGTTGGTTATCCATTCTTTATTTCTGCTGTTATAATGCATTTAAAGAATAAGTAGGATGGTAAAACAAATCGTTTGAATTTTGTAATCTCAGCATACGAAATTTTGTTTTCATTCGTATTCTTGGCTTTTCTATATAATAGAAATAGCGTCCCAACATGAAAATGATGAAAAAGAAAAAAGAAAAACATTTATTGATAAGGAAGTCCAAATCTAGGGACGATATTTGTTGATACAATGTCATTACACTACACAACACAGCTAAACTTGGAGATGATTCACCAGAGTAAGCCTAAATCCTCCAAACTATAGAATTACTTGTGTATTAAATTTTCTAAGTCCCTATGTTTTCTCTCCAAGAAAATTGAGCACAACGTTTCGTTCTAATTCGTCGGCCAAAATCTCCGGATGTTATGTTTAGCATCTCACAAACCAGGGTATCCAATATCTCATTCTAGACATTGCAGTGCGCAGGGGACTGAAACATGACATCTGTTCAATAAACATGAATAAAACGAATTATCGGCAGAGCCAAACATAGTTTTGTGTTATGCTTCAATTTATCATAGAATACAAAGAAAAAGAAAAGAAGCTATTTTTTATCAAAAAAAGCTAGAATACAAAGAAAAAGAAAAGAAGCTATTTTTTATCAAAAAAAGCTACTTTCTATCAAATGTAAATGTTCTAAATAAACCCCATGTGCAGGATCAGCATATAACCTTAGACCAGATAAAACATACTAATCTGTTCAATGTATGCACATTCCTTCACGTAATGTTGATTTAGTGGAGGCAATATCGTCCTGCTGATTGGTCATAGGCACTAGGGTAGATAGTGAAGCAGTTGAAACTATCATGAAATAGCCCTCAAGTTTTAATTAGCAACGTTAGGCAAAATCAAACAGCAAAACTTTACCTTCAACTCAATTGGAATAACTAGAGTGGTCACATAGAACTTCATTTCTCATGATGTGCTCTCTTAGCCCTGCGACGTGTGTGGCTTGTATGGTGTCTACGAGAATGCTTCTTTGGCTTCTTACTGCTGAAATGCATGGGACAATCAGATTGGAGTCGCAAAAAAGGGAAGAGAATGTTAAAGCTACTCCAAATAAAATAATGGTTAAACAAAGCAAAGAAAACTAACCACCTAGAATCTGATACCAAATTTAGAAGAAAGATCACAGGTAAAGCCAGCAAAGCTGAGGCCTGGAATAAATTTAACAAAAATGAAAACTAATAACTAAATGTTAAGCCAAAATATCATAAGAACAAAAACATAATCTACCCTCGCTCAATATCTGATATTAAATGAGATTATGACGATATAGCACTACATACCAGATACCAAGCCAGCTCCTTAGTAGCATATGGCTTGGTGATGTGGTGATTCTTCAACATGTGATGTATGTTTTCTTGAACCTTCAAAATCAAAAGCAACAATGATCAATATAAGCTGATTGTCATCATCATTTTAAGACTAAGTAAAACTACTTCCAAGCATCACAAGAAGAAGACGGAAAAGCAATTCCTGAAAGATTAATGAAATACTGAAGTTGAATTTTATCAACACATTTGGAAAAAAGGTTATCATTTTAATTTTTGAAAAAAAACTTAGTATGCTTGAATGGAAACTAAGTAGCCATATTAGCCAAACTCCGCATCATCCAACATTTCATTCCCCAATAGCTTTCACATTTTTTCTCAAGGTAAGTACTCAAATCGCCTGGGCTTTTGTAAACAAACCATGTTTGAGGTGTTCTTTAAAAAGAACTAAATGTTCATGCCAGAATAAAGTTAGATCTCCACCTAATAATAACAGTGTCAATCACAAAATCAGTTCAGGCAGCCATTCATTGAATGCATCAGAGGCAAATTGCTACACTCTCTTTTTTTCCCTGTGTAGGTACGGTAAAACCATACGTCTAATGAAAAAGAGGCAGATTGCTATAAACTTTTGAGCTCCAGATAAATTGTTGTTAAATATTACATCATTGTATAATAGCAAGAGAAACTCCATGGTGCTATTGAATGAAAGCTAAAACACATGAATGGGCAACAATCTTACACTTCCATTGTAAAATGTTTGTTAACAAATTAAGCTGACATGCAACAAAGCTGGTGTAATATATAGGGAAAAGGTATAAAAGTACCCCTAGACTTGTCAATGACTATCAGTTACACCCTAATACTTTGCGGGAGTCCTATGACCCCCTTAGACTAATTTTAAACTAAAACTATTAAACCCTGACATGTTGAGGTAGCAAAGAGAGTGACAAGGAAAAAAAGTGTTAAGTTTTTAAATTTTTATAACACATCTGTTTTAAAATACAATATATTCTTCCATTTTCTTCTCTACTCTAGTGAAAGAAGCCAGTAAAAATGAAAAAGAAGGGGGCAAGGACGATGGAAAAAGAGACTGTGGAACCATTATAAGAGGGTATGGTGAGGCTTGCTGGCAATGAAGGGGGCCAATCAGCATCAGGCCATTGGTGATATTGTGGCAAGGAATGAAAAAGAAGAAAGAGAAAGCAAAAGAAATGGAATAGAATACAAAGAAAAAGAAAAGAAGCTATTTTTTATCAAAAAAAGCTAGAATACAAAGAAAAAGAAAAGAAGCTATTTTTTATCAAAAAAAGCTACTTTCTATCAAATGTAAATATATCAGGTGTGTGCACTTCCCAATCCAACACAGACATGAGATTGGCATTTTTAAGGATGTGCTTGTTCATCTTAGAATGGTCCTGAGTGATCATAGGACCTCCCACAAAGTATAAGTGCGTAACTAGTAATCCAAGACAGTTTGGGGATGGTTTTCTCACTTTTCCCTAATATATACTCTAAATCAGACACTCATTTAAACCAAGTAACCATACATCTGAAGCCTGAATTCGTGGAAAAAGAAAACAAGGTGAGAATACTAGTTGTTATTCTTGTCTCTTCTTGAATATGCACCAATGCGAAAATCCTTTTCTATGACCTACTTATCTCTATGTAAGCCTATACCTATGAGCCGCTATTGTCAAATACTTGATGAGCAACAGCATATGTTTCCTCACCCCCCACCTCCACCCCCCAAACAAAACTCACCCACAGATGGCCCAGCTAGTTTATGACAAAAAGAACCCACTGCACGGATTGAGAGAACACGAGCAAGTGCATCTTTCTTTTACCTATTCGATGTCTGCTAAGCAAGAATACACAAGTTTCTCTAACTGAGACAAAATCAGAAAACACAGTAAACAAGAAAAGGATGCCTCTAATTAGATCTCATATTTAGGTTTGACTCATGATGACCCACTCATATTATGACAAAACATGGCTTCTCATGCAAATAAATTTTCTTTATAATTCTGTAAATTATCTCATTAAATTTTTTCTGCAAATATCTCATTAATTTTATTTTCAAGTCCAACTTTTTTCATTTCCCCTCCTTCGAGCTTGACAGTTAACTCGTCCAAAAAGTTCATCTTCCATTCCTTTCTCCAGACAGTAAACTCCATGAGAGAATATCACGTCTTTTTGCTGGTAATATCGATGCAATATTACTGTAGGTTGTAGTTGTAACAAAAAGTATGGATGGGAACAATTCTAAATCTAACGTGAGAAGAAAAGAAAATCAAGGGAGAAAACATCAAGGATGGCACATCAAAAGTGAAGCAGCACCAACAGGAGACCGAGGTAGGAAATACAGAGGAGAAAGAGACATCATGCCTGGTGATGATATGAACTGACAGTTTTCTTGACCTTTTTATAATGACGATGAACTTTCTTTGTGTAAGGTTGCAAGAGAATCCTTGCTTTGTCAATATGAAGATTCATCACCAGTGAGACTTGGTCAACATAAGGGTCTGCGACTTTCCTAACTTCCTGCCAAATTAGTAGGCTGATATGAATAATCATGCTGACCATAGTCATTGAACATAGATGTAAAAACAAATATACCTGGACGAAAGGTTGGATGACCTCCTGTGCATTCCTAATATGAGGTTCCATAAACTTCTTGGATTCGTGATAAAGGTGAATAGTCTTAGTCTTGAGCCTCTGTATATGAGGCCCGGCATCACGAGCAAATTCCACTGAACGCTCTTTCATAGCTGGGATCCATTTCTTCAAATGAAACAACAGGGAATCAGGGAACAATTGAACACAGAGAAGCATAGTATACATATTATTTCATTTTCGGAAATGAAAAACCAAAAAAAAAATCTTAACTATAAATTATCCTCTCCCAGACCTATGCATAGAGAAATAGATGCAAAGAGTAATGCAAATATAGGGAAGACACAAAGAAGGGGAGTCAAGGTGACCACAGCGACAAACTAGATAACAGAACTATAGACTATCAAAGAAAGGAGGCACCTTTGGTAGAAAGGAGAAACTAAAAGGGAATGGCTTACTGTTTTCAATGAGTGAATATGAGGCTCTGCCATCTTTACTACTTCAGATTTGGTCTCCCGGGCCTGAAGAAATCATTGTTAAAAAGATTGAAATCTATAATGCAGAACAGAAATCTCAAGAATACTATAAAGAACAAAGCGTAATTTGACCTAAATGAAGGACTGATTAATTAGAAGCATTAGCAGAAGAACAAAACCTTTTTTAAGGTCAGATCCAAAGCTGGTCGTCCGTGCTTATTCCAGTAATTCATAACAGTTGACTGCACAATCACGATAAATCAAGGAAAATGGATAAAAAGAGACTCTCTTATAGTATGCAAAAGAATAAGTATAATCACCCGAAAATGTACAAGATGAACAGCAAGCCAAGGTGGAAGCCATCCTTCTTTAACCTAGTTTCACAACAATAATACATCCAATCAAATTCCAAAAAGTAGAGGACATGCAACTCAGTGAGTAGTTAATTGTTTTTCCTTGAGTCATCACACTCTGATTTTATCAGGTTCCCATCAGTTTTTTGGTTAGTTATAAAATATCAGAACCCCCACCCCTAATTGATCCAATGGGAAATAACTCACTTGGAAAAAAGGAAGAAGAGAAATAGAGAAAGAAAATACATACAGAGTAAAGAAGCAGAAAGAATACAATAAGATATTTTGGTCTTCAAGGTCAATTTTGATAGTTAATGCCATCATCCAAATTTTAGATAGGAAGAGTGTATGAAACCAGGGGATTGGAAACTTCCCAGAGAAAAATGGAACAACTAAAAAGAGGATAAGAACCTCATTGCAGTAGAAAGACATCATTGGGGATAGATATTTCTAGAAATTTGAAATCAATGACAGACCAAATACAAGTAAAAGTAGGGAAAAAAAAGAAATATGATAATTTCAAAACTACTGATTCTACCTCCTCAAGTTGCTCAGACACAGAAGAAGCCTCCAATTTAGCCTTCATCATTTCTTCCTGAAGCCACCTAAAATATTAGTACCCTAAGCTAATCAGCATTTACTATAGTTAAAAGAAAGTAAGTAATGCAAACCTCTGCAACTTGAAGAGCACGTTTGGTCTTACTGATCCTGGCATTCTGCTCCTCATTTATCCGTTGTAGCTAAAACCAGACATACATACAATACAAAGTGATGTCAATTCCTTAGGAAATGAATGCAAAAAGGATTATACTTGACCGTTTTATCCAAAAATTACTTAGATCAGCATGAGCATCAACCAAATAAGAAAAGAAACTAGAATGATGAAGATCTCTTGATCCCTAATATGAAAATTCAAGTAAACAACACATACACTTTCAAGTTTTAGAGTCAGTTCCTGTATTTTCTCCTCTGCTTCAATTGTACTGTGTTCCAGAATAGCTTTCTTCTCGTTTTGTGCTTCTGTTTCCCTTCTAAGAACATCTATCTGCACATCAGCAGAATATTAAGGAATGCAGCACAATATCAGTACAAAGAGCCAGCTTAAACATAACTAACCTGGCGCTGAAGTTCAGTGGAACGCACATTAGCCTTAGCAACCAGTTCATTTGCAGTAAAAACAGTCTCTTGCAGAAATGCAAGGTAATCCCTTGTGGTCGGGCCCTTCCTCGGACCCTGCGCATAGCAGGAGCTTTAGTTCACCGGGCTTGCCCGTGAAGAAGATAGGTATATATCAACTTATCAAGTTAATGTCCACTCTAGAGCACATAAATATCCCTGTTTTTTTTATCACAGTTATCACTGTCTGAATTCATCGTCTTATTCATATACTAGAAAGGACCACTCTCATTTCAAAAGTTGTGTTGCCAAACCTGAAATAACTGAAGTTCACTTTGTAGAGAGGCCAATTTGGCTAATTTCAAGTCAACCGTACTCTCCAGCTCTTTGATTCTCTCATCCTTCGATCTCAGTTCACGAGTACTCTCGTCAATGCGTGATTCTTCATCCAAGGAAAAGGAAAGAAAATTGAGCTGTTAATTAGAAGGGAAAGAATTTTACTATTGCACATGACCCAGATTATTCGTCCTTACTCCTACAGTAGGTCAGCATTTGTCTGGAGTTCATTAGTTTGGTTAAAAATTTCAGTATAGGAACAAGAACCAGATTTGAAGAATTTATATTTTGAAAGAACTCCTAATTTGTTCCCACAGGAGAAATGTTGAGCATTGGAATGACATGGGCTCAAACAGACTGAACTGGATAATAGAGGCTTCATATAGCAAATCGTAACTAGTTTGGGGTGATGCATAGTCGATTGATTGAAATCACTCAATAATTTTCCAACAAAAATAGCCAGATCCACCAAAAGACAAAGGGCTAATTTAGTTTACAACAAGAGATACACTGAAAGTCTAAAGCTCATATAACTGATAACTCTAAGTAGTTTTATACACGAAAAGCGTTCCAAATAGTGACAAATAATTGTTCAGTTCTTCCAAATCGAAAAAGAAATGTTAAGATCAGAATGCAGAATTAAAGACCAGGTCAAGATGTTTCATTAAACCTTTTATCAGAAAATCAACATTCACTAAAATTTAATCTGTAGAAATCCACTGCACCAAGGAAGCCAGTATATTGTATTACCTTAGGGCTCATTTGGTCAAGAATAAGTACCACAATGCATGTATAAAATTTGTATCAATTCTATATGTTGTTTAGTTGTTGATCTTCAACCTAGAGAAAATTCATTATAACTTATACCATGTTTGGTTGGCTTTTTCCTAATATACATAGACTAGTCTTAACTTATGCTATGTCTGGTTGCTTTTTTCCTTGGTGGTATACATAATACATGCATACAACAACAACAACAACATAGCCAATATAATCACAAAGAGAATAATACGTGCATGAGAAAATCTATGTATTAATTTATGCAAAGTATGTTGCTCAAACTCTCAAAAATGCCGTTGGATCCTCCAAAAATAGTGTATTTTTGTAGGATCCGACACGGGAGTGGCAAAATTTTTAGGGAGTTCGAGCGACTTAGAGGTAGAATATCGAATAGCAATACATGTATTAGTAATATGAATTAAAGAATTAAAAGTCAAAAATCCCTCTTCATACTATAGGCTAAGTTGTTAAAAAATATTTTATGATAAGCATGGTATCTGGATCAGCTTGTGTGAACCTGACTAATTCCACGGGATGTGTGTCACCTCCCACCAGCCATAGCTATCATGTAACTTTGCTCACTATTGCTAAGAATCAACAACAACAACATACCCAGTGGAATCCCACAAGTGGGACTATTGCTAAGAATCAAGTAGAGAAAAATCCCATAGTTGCTGAAATTTGAACATTAGATCTCATGGTTTTTAACCTACTTTATTGATTACTAGGTCACACCCTTGGGTGCAAAATTATTTTATTCCAAAAGTTGGAATTTTTTTTAAATTACACATCGTATAATAGCCCCTTGGAGTAACTGGTAAAGTTGTTGTCATGTGACCTGCATAAATAGACCCTTGTGGTTGGGTCCTTCCCCGAACCCTGCACATAGCAGGAGCTTTAGTTCACCGGGCTTGCCCTATTGTATAATTAAAACTAAATATTCAATAAAGAGTAATCTCTACATTGCAATATTGTATACTAATTCATTTATAACTAATTTATGCACAACTGATCCTTACAGAACTAATCCATGCATTATTAATCCTAGCATTTCTAATCTTTGCACAACTATTACCTAGATAACAAATCCCTATATTATTAATGCCTACATTACTCTAACCAGCAGCCAAACCACTGCATAGTTTTTAAAAAACTATAGCTGAGAAACTAGAGGTTTCCAGAAAACATTTCCGCTATACTAGGAATACACACAACTAAAGTATGCTTCTTCATTTTCATATCTTCCTGCTACATAGACCAAAGTAGGGGTGGCAAAAATCAACCCAATCCACCAAACCCATCCGTGTTTCTACAGGTTGGGTCACTGACCCATTGTTGAGTTGACCCAACAGGTTGAAACCATCTGGGTTATGACCGATTGTTCAACCTATTTTGGGCAGGTTGGATCTCAATTCAGTATTTACTTTAACCCGTTTAGACCCAACCCGCCCCATTTGCCACCCCTGCACCAAAGCAACTGCAATCCATCTAAGTGGACTTCAAAGTTCAAATTAACACTGTTCAAATTAACACTGCTATTTCACTTAAATTCTTTAAATTATCAAAAGAATCAATCTTAATCTCAAATTAGTTGCGGATGAATCAGCTATATCTGTTACACTCTACTTGGGCCAGAGAAGAAAAATGATACATTTATGAGTAAACCCAGTTCAGCTTGAGAGATTCAACTTCCAAAAGACGATTAAAAAAATTACTAAGCCCAGTTCCAATTTTGAGTAAACACACCATATATAAACAAAAATTGGGTATAGGAAAAACCTAAAAGGGAAATCTTGGAGTTGAGTTGGTCAAGCTCGAGTCTGATAGATGAATCTGCATCTGAATCAACAATGGATTCTGAATCAGCAACTTCATTTGATGAAATTGTTGTCAAAATTTGGAGAAATAGGAATAAGTATTGAAGCAGTTTCAAGAACGCCATCTTTGCACCGAGACTTTTCTCTTGACTTTTCTTCTTTCCAGAGAAAATGCAGTGACGGGGTTTTGGACTCTTGGGTTTTTGAGGTTTAAAGTTGGGAGTCACTTGATTTTACTATTTTAGCCGATGTCCTTAATTTGCCAACTAGGACAATTGTGTTCCGAAAAATAAAAAGGAAAAATCACGGAGATAAATAAACATGTATTAGTTAATTAGCTAATATAATTATAGTTTGAATTAACTACAGTTAATGGCAAATATCTAGCTGTAATTACAATTTGAATTTTGTACAATTCGCGTGATTTATATAAACGATGTGCGTAGTTATACAAAAGTTGTACACGAATCAAATTGTATGACGAAATATATAAACACTACGAATTGCATAGTAAATTATACAAATGTTGTGCACGAATTGTATAGCGAAATATATAAACGTTATACAAAAACCCAAATGAAAATACATCGTCCAAATTTGAATTTGAATTCAAGGTGAATTATGAGACCTAAATCATTGATCCAACCTATTCTTATGTTTATACTAGTGGCGAAAACTTGTGCTAGCACGGACGCAATATAAATTATTTTTAAATTATGTTTTAGTCTCGATTTATATGACATTGATATTTTTTTCCTATATACTTTAGAAGATGTTGTAAAATTATATTGAAGTAGCTAAAAAAATATTATGAAGTCACTGAAGTAGATACGTCGTACGCAGTTGGGCTGAAAAGATTAAATCAAAAAGCCCACAAATTATTTTTTATTGACTCAGCGAAAGCTACTCATGCAAGTAGCCAATATAAATTTTTTCTTAGTTCCATATCAAAAATTTATTTATTAATATAAATGAACTTCTCGGTTTAATTATATTGTAACTATCATGATCAGCAACATTTTTTATCACTAAAAGTAAGACAAACAAAATATAACGGAAGAACCATCAAGAATTACGAATGTATAGGGATTTAGATTTTCATCTGGCAATTCAACACATACGAATCGATCATATGCTTCTGAGGTTAGTAATTTGTAATTCTCATTAAGTATTATAAGAAAATGAGCATGAGGAAGGCCTCGCTTTTGAAATTCCACTATACATAAATGCAGCAACTTTAGCAAATATATGTTTTTTTAGTATATCATTTTTCAATTATTCTAATTTTGCTCGAAATACTCTACTTACAAGATCAGTTCTGTTTTGTACTTCGTCTGTTGGCAGAAGATTTTCTTCTATTTAGGCCAAGAAGGATTACATGTTATAGTTAAAAATATGTCAGGTTTTCTAAAGTGTTGTACTAATGCAATGACATTCGTATATCGAAGTCCGGAACCAAAATAGAAAAAAAAACTTTCAATAAAAATCAAAACGGAAATCAATTTCTGGATGACACCAAAATGGCAAAGGCGCACTGACAGGTGCGCCTTGCCCAATTTTCCATTAACCTATCCCTTTTTCGTCTTCTTGTGCACAGTGTCTGACCCTATCTGCTGTCACGACCCAACCCCGTGGGCCGTGACTAGTGCCCAAATTAGGCACCCAGATGTAAATACAAAGCCAGACAACAAATACAAATCTTATTTTACAGAAATTTCGGCAGAGTTTTATTTGTTTTATTGACTACCTAAACCCTACATATAGAAGAATCCCAGCATATAACAAACATATATATATACACGTGTGGGCCGACAAGGTCACCGCCCAACATACACATAGCATATGTACATAGTCATACAAACTTCTATATCCCATACTCACTGGCGTCCACAGACCTCTAATACCTATAAGTTATTTATTTTTGGGATCTTGAAACGAAAAATTCATACAAGTTTCTTGAGGTTTTGAGTGAATGATGTTATGTAAATGAATGTTGTTGCTTCCCAGAATGAAATTAAGAATCGCCTAAGAGATTGTGGAAATAGACTCATCAACCTTCCTCCTTCCAATGAAGAGCTCATCAATCTTCTTGATAAATCATCAAGAAGACTGATGAGCTCTTCATTAAAAGTATTCATCAAGAAGACTGATGAGCTCTTCATTGGAAGGTGGAAGGCAAACGTATATGCAAATATCAGAAAATATTTCTTTATCCAAAATCTCAAACTGATACATAACGTACAGGAATGATCGCGATCTCCAAACTCGCGCCATACTACTGCCTCACACCAGAAAGTTCACATCTCCGAAGTCTTCGACACAACTCACAAACGTGGGATAGGTGAGCCGAGGCGAATTGTGGCCCAGCACTCACGTATCATAATACCGAAAGGACATCATGCCAATAAGTGAGCCAGGGCAAACTGTGGCCTAACACTCATGTATCATAATACCGAAAGGACATTATGCCGATAAGTGAGCCAGGGCGAACTGTGGCCCAACACTCACGTGAGCCGGGGCGAACTGTGGCCCAGCACTCACACGTCATAATGCCAACATATCAAAAGCCCAGCTCCTTATGACTCTAAACTAAGCAAAGCCTGCCCGTGGGCAAACCGACTCGCTGTATCTAGCCTGCTTCGGAATATATATATATTATATTACGCAGGATAACAAACGGCCCGAGAACCGGTGAAAGATATCATACTAAGCACGAGTACAGTCGTGAGAATCATATGCAATAAAAACTATTACCATAAATTCCAAACATAAGCAAAATATTCATATGCAAGGAAAAAGTCATATCTGAGATCGAAACAATAATTATTATACCCAACCTAAATCATACACACATCTACAGGACATTTTAAAACTAATTCCAAAGCAATTTGGGCTTTCTATCAAAATTTACGGGGTATTCAGACTTTTAAATCTATTAGAGGATAAATTCTTTTAAAACTTAGATAGTTATACATATTCTTCAATTTACGAATTTTGAAGATATAGCACATGAATCCGGACATGGCATTCATGTAGTCGGAACAATAATATTATAACATGTAAAGGAACACATTTATGGACAGGTGACAACTTCTGACTTAAAACCTGAAGTTTTGAGAGCTAACAGTCAACTTAAAGGTAAGATCACTCTAGAAAACAATGGTTGAATTAACATGATAGCAACAACCTTGAGGCATCTACTGGGTTTGTCACTTTCGATATTAACTTAAGAGAAACCAACAGGGAGTCAAAATATATAGTAGTTCATATTGTGAAGGATTAAGAAAACATAGGCCACTTGGATTTAGCTTATAGCTCTTATTTAACTCAAATAACAAGACAGTCAAAGAATTCTTTACACTCACTAGTGGCAGTAACCAAACATACGTATTATTATGTCCACTGGATTTCAACTTCATCAGGTAAACCAAATTATAAACTAATTAGTGAAACTATGTATCTGGTTTGCTCAAAACAGATAGTGAAACATGAGCCATAACTTTAATATATTCACTTTTTAGGCAATGAGACAAAGCTGGTCAAGAACATGTGAATATAGGTGTATGTTTATGAATTGTAAGGGTTTATACAGGTGGAAAAAGGAGCAAAAATGCTATACCATATGAAGATAGAGAACCTGGCAAAAGACCTTATAAACAAAGTCAACTAACTTGCTAAACTTTGATTTTTCTCCATCATAAAAGAAATCTCAAGAAATTAAGCTAAACGGGTAAACAAGATTCGAACTTACTGATGCTAATCTGACATAAGAACAACTGCAACCCTGTTGCATAAGAAAGAGCTTGTAGGCGATGCCAAGATTCTTATATAGAAAAGAGGAGGTCCAATGAAGCCCTTGGTTCTAGGTTTTACCAAAAGACTCGTACAGTACTTGTATGAAAAAGACTTCAAAATATCTTCACATAATAGACTTTAACTTATCCAGGCCACTAACTCACAATTCTAGATTCGCCTCTAAATTAACCATTGAAACTTATAATCACAGGCAAACTAGTTGAAATTCTGACTACAGTTCAATTCAAATCCACATTGAATA
>DF364501.1:1679-12494 GCA_000787875.1 Solanum virginianum | reverse complement strand
TGGGAGTCTGCGCTCTTGGCATGATGTGGCCAAGGTGCAGAGTAGTATTTTTTTATGAATTTTTTCTTCATTTGGCCTAAGGCCTTGCGATTTTAGGGCTAAGCCTTCTTATGTATGAAAACACCTATATCTAGTCATTTTTCAACCCCATATCATACAAGGCATTCCTCAAAACCCTCTCTAACACTTAGACAAATATTTCACTCAAAAGCAAGGGTCCCAAACTCATTCCGGATTTTAAGGAATTCACTCAAGATTCAAGCTCTCAATCAAATCTTCATCAAGGAATTCTCCAAAGTTGAGGTATGTGGGTTTTAATCAGTGGGTCCTTTCACCCATGGTGCCCAACCTTCCTTTTTACATAATTTGTATGTTGCTAAGTTGATTTACTTATGGGTCTTACTTATTACTAATTTGACTATGAACTATGTTGGGTTTTTATAAAATTGTGATTGTTTAAGCATGTTTTGAGCTATAAATCTATGATTTGTTTTGAGATTTGATGAAGGCTTTAAATGTATATTGCATGAGGGTTTTACCAAATATTGGTGGGTTGATTTACTTTAAGTTGTATTGCATGAATTAACTCTTGAATTGCATAGTTTTACACTAGCATTATACACCCACTAAGTGTTTGATAAAATGTCCAATTTTTTTATTCTTGAGCTATTGATGATCCATTGTATGACCTATGACTTGAATGAATTTATGGTGATAAAAGGAGTGTATATACGAGTTGTTATCATGAAAAGTATTTATAATGTTGCAAGTTAACCATAGCATAGATGAATGGTATGTACCACATCCACCTTGTCGGGTGGTGGCAATCTCCTACTACCATAGATGAGGGGTATGTTCCTCATCCACTTTGTCAAGTGGTGGCAATCTCGTACTATCGTAGGTGAGGGGTATGCACCTCATCAACCTTTTTAGGTGATGAAAATCCTGCACTACCATATATGAGGGATATGTACCTGATCCACCTTATCGGGTAGTGGCAATCCCGTACTACCATAGATGAGGGGTATATACCTCATCCACCTTCTAAGCGGGTGGCATACCTTAGATTCTAGGTACTAAATTGCTTGGTCTACGATGATGGTATCTTCCTTCACATGTAATATGTTCTGTAAAAGCATGTTTTACTTCACGCATCATCTAAACATACCATATTATTACTATGCTTATCCATTGCCCACGTTATGCATTTTGATTTTTTTTATTTATCTCTTGTTACATCATATCTCACATACTTAGTACGGTCAAAGGTAATAATACATACTCCATGCCTACATGATGTTACCATGTAGGAACCGGAGCTCCATTTGATCATCTTCCTCCTTCACATGGCAAGTACTATCCCTTTAAGCAAGCTTGGTGAGTCCTCAATTCTAAAAAAGATATCTTTTGTTCTTATGGATGAAAGGACTCTCTCTAACTTATTATATGTTTTTGACTATTAGGGAGAGCCCGAAAAGTTATCTTAGCCCCTATTCAATTTTACATTTAGAGGTGTTGTTGGACAAGTTATGTAATGATGTTATGAGCTTTAACTCTCTTGACTCTTATATGTTTTGAGCTATGAAAGACCCCCTTAGTACCTTGGCCCTTATTTTTATTCTCTTTTTATTGTTTAATTGCTTCCGCAACCAAGGATGTGTAATGATATATTAAGAGGCTTATTTAGGGTCCCTTTGGGTTTCCCATTCATCGTGTCACGTCTAGGCCCTAGGCTTGGGCCATGACAAACTTGTTATCAGAGCACTAGGTTGTTAATAGTCCTTGGCATCTAACACACCATGACAATTAGGGTCTTATTCATGGTTATAAAGCACGCCACGAATATGAGTAAAATGCTATGATGCGTTTTAAGAAATGTTCCACTTATATGATCTTTGGGCTATGGTGGATTTGGACACAAAGTTAGGGGTTTTACTCATACTTAATCCAAATGTAGGGGTGATGGTCCTCAAGGCCAAGGTACTAATGTGGGCCAAGGAGGAAGGAAAGGTCATCAAGGTGGTGCTATTGCACAATAAATTTTATGCTCTTCATGGGAGGCAAGGAGGGGATAAGGCACCCAATTTTGCTATCTGTATATTGAAATTTCCTTTGACTTTGATGTGTATGTATTGATGGGTCTGGGTACCAATATTTCTCTCATCATTCCTTTTATTGCTAGTGGGCTTCATGTGTGCCTTGAGCTGTTGTGTGAATGTTTGGTATCTACCCCATTGGTGAGTCTATTGTTGCTAGGAAAGTCCGTAAGAAAATGTTCCGAGGTCATATTGCATAGATCTTATTTTGTGACTATGTTGAATTAGATATGGTGGATTTTGATGTCATACTTGAGGTGGATTAGTTGCATACATATTATGTCTCCTTTATTTGTAGGACCTGTAGAGTTAGATTACAATTCCCTAACAAGCCCATTCATGAGTGGGAGATTCATGATGTGGTGGTCAAGGGCAGATTCATTTCTTTTATTCAATCCTATAAGTTGATTTCTAAGGGGAGTCTCTGTTATCTCGTGAGGGTTAGGGACATTGAGTCCAAAGTCTTTCCTATAGAGTCGAATACGGTGGTTAATGAGTTTCTTGTTATCTCTCCTAGTGAGCATCCCGGTGTTATTATGTAGAATGAGTGTTGTTCCCTTAGAAAGTGAATTAATTACCAGCAACTTATTAGGGTCACCACAAATAGTAAGTATCCTCTACCAAGGATTGATGATACTATGTGATTTCAAGTATTATCTTTCAGCCCTTATGTCATTTGCATGCATTCATGGTTATGTTGACAAATTCATCGTGATTTTGACACTTATACCAACTTCAAGGGGCTAGTCACTTCTCTAAGATTGATCTTTGGTCCGGGTTTCATCAAGTGAAAGTAAGGGAGTGTGATATTCCCAAGATGGCCTTCCGGACTAGGTATGGGCATTATGATTTTGTGGTTATGTCTTTTGGGTTGACCAATGCATCTGCTATCTTTATGGATCTTATGAATAGGGTCCTTAAACCCTATCTTTATTTGTTTGTGGTGGTTTTCATTGATTATATTTCAATCTATTCTCGTAGTAAGGAGGACCATGTTAGTCATTTGAGGGTCGTGCTACAAATATTGAGGGAAGAGAAGTAAGCATGAGAAATGTGAGTTTTGGTTGTAGGAGGATGCCTTTCTAGGTCATGTGGTGTCGGGGGATGGTATTAAGGTAGATCCTAAAAAGATAGAAGTGGTTAGAAATTGGCCTAGACCTTTGACTCCATCAGATATTAGGAGCTTCTAGGGCTTACCGGGTTATTGCGCTGAGGGTAACCATAGCAACCATACCGAACAATTCATCCATATAGGCCAAATCCAAATTATTGAACCATAACACGGGACACACTGTCGCCAAAGTAGTTTCACGAGATCCCAATGGATTGATGAATGTGAAAGGAGTTTCCAATCCTTGAAGGATAAGCTTGTGTCTGTTCCAATCTTGTCTCTATCGGAAGGGTTAGAAGGGTTTGTGGTGTATTATTACACCTCAAGAATTGGTTTGGGTTGTGTATTGATGCAAAATGATAAGGTGATGGCCTATGCTTCTAAAAAACTTAAGGTGCGTGAAAAGAATTAGCCTACCCATGATCTTGAATTGGCCGCTGTGGTATTTGCCTTGGAAATTTGGAGTCATTATTTTATGGGATGCATGTTGATGAGTTTATCGATCATGAGAGTCTCCAATATGTGCTCACTCAAAAGAGCTCAACTTAGACAAAGAAGATGGTCAGAACTCCTTATAAATCGTGATATGAGTGTGCATTATCATCCCAGTAAGGCTAATATTATGGCTGATGATTTGAGTAGGTTGTCTATGGGATGCCTAGCTCATGTTGATGATGCTGGCAAGGAGGTAGCTAGAGAGGTCCATCGGTTGACTAGAATGGGGGTTAGGTTGGAAGAGCTTGACAATGGTGGTGTAGTGGTGGTTGATGGTACTAAATCTTCATTGGTTAAAGAGGTAAAGGTAAATAAGATCTTGACCCTATATTGTTAGAGTTGCCTTAGTGAGAAATGGTAAGGTGGAGGTTTTCTACCAAGGGGGGAGATGGTGCCCTTAGGTGCCAAGGAAGATTGTGTGTGTCTAACCTTGATGAGTTGAGGAGGTTGATTTTAGATGAGGCCCTTTATGGTAGACGTTATAGATCAGCGGTTGGATGGTTTAAAGTGGGAGAGATGGCCTTAATGGGTTTAGATTTTCTGATGGAGGCCCTAGAGAAAGTGAGGTTGATTTGAGAAAGGCTAAAAATAGCCCAAAGTAATCAAAAGTCCTATACTGGTGTAAGGACAAGGGATCTCACATTTAGGAATGGTGATTGGGACTATTTGAAGGTTTCACCCATGAATGGTGTGGTTCATTTTGGTAAAAAGGGTAAATTTAGTCCATAATTCGTCGGTCCTTAAAGGGTGTTGAGGAAGAATGGCAAGGTGGCCTATGAGTTGGAGTTGCCTAGTAAAATGGACTTAGTTAATCTAGTCTTTCATGTGTAAGGTCCTTTGGAGGAATCAACAAGTTGAAAGTGCCACATGGGAAGCCAAGCGGACATGCAAAAGAGATATCCCTATGTCTTCAATTCTACTCAATCCTAAAGTACTAATCTAAGTCCCCTATGTAATTTCAAGTCTTAAGTTTCAGCCTTTATGTCATTTGCATACATTCATGTTTAAATTGATAACTTCATCGTGATTTTGACACTTATGTTGAGATTTTTGAAATGATGTTTAAGTGCGTTGTTACATTCTTGTGTGGGCTAAAATTGTCTTGTTTACTTCTTTTATATACATTTCTTTGACAGCCGGGGATGATTGTTCCCTAGGACGAGATATTGAAACAACCGCAAAAATATCCATAATCATAATTTCTATATATCTCAAAATTCATGCGTGATATTAAAAATCCGACTTCATATTCTTGATCTGAGTAAAATTGAATAAGAAATGGGTCTAACTTCCGACTTCATATTCTTGTTCAGGAGGCAAAATTGAGTGGGATGTGGGTCTAACATCGATTTTAGACCAACCATAGAAAAATTTATTTTTCCAAATTTTTACAAAAATAGTGGGGGTCCGCGACCCTAGCGCGACGCGGCCAGGGCGCGGACTAGTATATTTTCTCGCTAGTTTTTTTAATTAGGCCTAAGGCCTTTGAGTCTTGGTTCTAAGCCTTCCTATTCTTAAAAATACCTATACTTAGTTATTTTGCAACCCCATTTCATACAAGACATTTCCCAAAACCCTTTGTAACACTTGGACAAATATTTCACTCAAAATCAAGGGTCCCAAACTCATTCTGGATCTTAAGGAATTGACTCAAGCTTCAAGCTCTCAATCAAATCTCCTGTTACATTGCATCCCACTTACTTAGTATATTCAAATGTACTAACACATACTCTATGCCTTCATGATGTTACCATGTAGGAACCAGGGCTCCATTTGATCATCTTCCTCCTTCACGTGGCTAGTAGTATCTCTTCAAGCAAGTTTTGTGAGTCCTCACTATAGACCATGATATCTTTTGTTCCTATGGATGCAAGGAATCTCTCTATCTTATTTTGTGCTTTTGACTATAAGGGTGAGCCGGGAAAGTTGTCTTAGCCCCCGCTCAATTCTAAGTTTAGAGGTATTGTTGAACAAGTTATGTAATGATTTTATGAGCTTTGACTCTCTTGACTCTTGCATGTTTTGAGCTATGAAAGACTTTCTTAGTCCCTTTGCCCTTACTATTCTCTTTTTGTTGTTTAATTACTTCCGCGACCAAGGATGTATAATGATATGTTAAGAGGCTTGTTTGGGGTCCCTTCGGGTTTTCCATTTGCCATGTCACATCAGGCCCTAGGCTTGGGTCATGACATGGGATATGTTTATTTATTGATTTTAAAATTAATTAAGCCCTAATATGATGAAATGCATTAAAGTTATGATGTTATGAAGTTATGAACGTGCATTTCCCCTTTAAAGCTTGATTTAAGTATGGGTAATCTAAATTATGATTTGAATGTTGATTTTACTTATGGATTTACTTGAATTTTCATATTGAATTGTTGATTTAAGATTGAATCTATATTACCCATGCTATTCTCACATCATTAATGGCATATGCATTCATGAGGATTGGATTTTATGAAACTTGTGAAGTGGGTTAAGCCCAATTATGTTTATGTAAATAATTTTGATAATAAATTGGTTACGACAAGAATGTGATCACATAAATGTCGATTGTTAAGGATTCTTAAGAATTTTAGGTGGTTGCACCATATCGTATATGTGAATGGGTTATTCCTATGCATGTAAAATGTGATGTGAAATGGGATTTGGCATTTTAGCCTAAACATGATTTATATATATATATATATATATATACACACACACATATTTGTCTTCTTGTGGGATGATGATTTAGCATTGATAGATTAAGGGTTCTCTCTCTCTTTCCTTTAAATATGTGCCAAACATAGGTATATGTATATGAAAATCCTATCCGAAATGGGGATGCCTGCAAGGAAAGTTAACACTCCAAAATGGGATGCCCATAAGGAGAAGAATGATATGATATGATATTATGTGAAAATCCTATCTGAAATAGGGATGCCCGTAAGGAAGGTTATTATTCCAAAATGGGGATGCCCGTAAGTTGAAATATGGTTTACCTTTTGCAAGTCGACCACCTCTTTATTGATGAGGGAATTTCATTGGGATTCTAAGTAATAACTCGCTTGGTCTTACTCATGTCAGTTGTGGTTACATCCCCACTATATATAACCATTTGTGCATTTCATCCATCATTGGTTTCATGACATATTGTATACTATCTCATTTGTTATACATCTCTTCTATATTGTATGCTCTTGCCATCTAACATTGATTTCAACATTTGTAATTCATATCCATTGCATGCCTTCATACTTAGTATATTCAAACACACCAACATATACTTTTTGCCTACATGATCTAACTATCTAGGGACTGAGAAGTACATTCATCCACTGTACGACGTTTAGCTCGGATCTCAAGTTTTGCTTATTGTGGTGAGTCCTATCTTCCAAGGACAATCCACTGTTCCTTTACCTATGGTATTTTACTTATTTTATTTACTTTGAGGGTGAGCCCAGGGTATGTCTTGGCCCCCGTCCTATATTATGACTAGAGGCAATATTAGACATCTTGTAAACTACTTTAGGATTATATGCTAAGTTTTATGATTGGAGCTTATGGTTATGATTTTGGCTACCTATTGGTTATCCTTATGTGATTTGGTTATGTGGTTTATGATATGGTAATATGCATGATGTGAAAGATCCTAAGTCCCCAATTGCCCACATAGAGTGATTCATACTTACCTGCCCCTTAGCATTTATCAACTACATGCTTGGTGAATTCATGATACTCCTATTCCCTATGACATCCCCATAGCATCAGTCCTATTCTTCGATCCCTAAGAATTATGTGTTTACATTTCGATGACGCTTCCGAACCAATGATGTGAATATGGATACTTTGAGCTTGTTTGGGGACTATTGAGTTCCCATTCGCCATGTCACTCCTAGTCCCTAGGTCCAAGTCATGACAATCTTGATATTAGAGCACTAGGTTTGTAAATGATCCTCGGAGTCCAACATGCCACATCGAGTAGAGTCTTATTCATAGGTGTGAAGTGCACCATGCCTTTGAGTGGGAGGCTATGATGACATTCTAGGAATTGTCTCACCTCTTCATGTCTTATGTTGTGTTTTGGACCATATGTTTGATTTCCTTATCTTGATGGTGTCCTTTCTCCATTACAGAAGATGCCTCGAGGAAGAGCTCCCCTACCAAGACCGGCCTCGTTTAATGAGGGTCAAGCACCTTAAGTACCTATGGAAGAGCCTATCTCTAATGGTGAACTCAATACGACCTTTGTTATGCTTCCCAGGTAGGGATTGCTCATATTAGGTAGGCTAATCTTTATTGGGATCCCACCCCGGCTTCTAAGGTGAGAGGCTTCACCCAGATGAATCCTCCTGAGTTCTATAGGTCAATGGCTGACAAGGATACTCAAGAGTTCATTGATGAGCTCACTAAAGTGTTGACTACTATGGGTGTCACTTCAGAGGAGAAAGCTGAGTTGGCTACTTATTAGTTGAAAGATGTAGCTCAAGTGTGGTACACCCAATGGTCAATGGAAAGGGTTCGTGGTAATGTTATTAGTTGGGAAGAGTTCAAGCTTGCCTTCCTGAATCGCTTTTCCTACTTGAGCTTAGCGAAGCAAAAATAGCTAAGTTTATCAACGTCAAAGAGGATGGTATGAGTGTGAGGGACTATTCCCTCAAGTTCATTAAACTCTCCAAGTATACTCCTATGCTTATAGTTGATCCCCATGCTAGAATGCAAAATTTCATCTCTGGTGTCTCTAACATAGTTATGAAATAATGTTGTATGTCCATGTTGATTTGATAGATAGACATCCCTAGGCTCATGATATATGCAGAGCAGATTGAAGGGGAAAAACTCAAGAAGAGGAGGGTCACGATCCTAAGAGAGCCCTTAATGATGGTCAGTTCTCCAACTCTAACTGTGGTGGTTTTTGTTGCTTCCAATTGGGCCAAGGTTCCAATGCTCGAGTTGCTAATGTTAGGGTTCCTCTTTCTAAGTCACCAGTTGGTGGTAGACCATGGTATCCCAAGTGCGACAAGTATGGGAAGAACCACATAGGTGCTTGTTGGAGGAATTTGAGGGCTTGATGCTTTGGGTGTGGTGATAAATACCACTAGGTTGCTGATTATCCCAAGAATGTTCACAGAGGCCAAGGTTAAGTGGCTCAAGGGGGTATAGGTCAACAAAGATCTCCCCAAGGAGTTGGTCCAAGAAATAACAGGTTTTATGCTCTTCATGCCTATTAGGAAGTTGATCAGGCTCCGAATATTGTGACTAGTATATTAAAACTCTTTCATTTTGATGCTTATACTTCAATTGATCTGGGTGCAAATTTATCTTTTGTGACTCCTTCATTGGTAGTCAAGTTTGGTTTGAGTCCTTAAAATTTAAGGAAGCCCTTTTTAGTTTATACTCTCGTGGGTGAATCTATCAATGCTCATAAAATTTATCGTGGTTGTCCTATTTTTGTACTGCGTAAAGGTTTTCTATGTGACCTTGTGGTACTTGAGATTTTTGACTTTGATGTGATTCTCGGAAAAGGTTGGTTGCATGCATCATATCCTCAATAGATTGTAGAACCCGGAAGGTCAAGTTCCAACTTTTGGATGAACCCATTCTCGAATGGAAAGGTAGTAACTCTGCTATTAAAGGTCAGTTTATTTCCTACCTTAAGGCCCGAAAGATGATCTTTAAGGGGTGTATTGATCATATTGCGAGGACGACGTGGGGTTCAACTCACCTACTCCTGAGTCTGTTTGGATAGTGACTGAATTTTTGGATGTGTTCCCTGAAGAGTTGCCTGGTATTTCTCTTGAAAGGGAAGTAGATTTTGGCATAGATCTTCTCTTGGATACTCAACCTATCTCTATTTCTCCTTATCATATGGTACCGAATGAGTTAAAGGAATTGAATGATTAGTTGAAGGATTTGTTAGAGAAGGGTTTCATTAGGCCAAGTATATCTCCATGAAGTACTCTGATATTATTTGTAATAAAGAAAGATGGATCTCTTCGGATGTGCATTGATTATAGGCAATTGAATAAGGTAACCATCAAGAATAAGTATCCGTTACCTAGAATCAATGACTTGGTTGATCAACTTCAAGGGCCTACTCATTTCTCAAACATTGACCTTTGTTTCGGTTATATTTTAGAATATGTTCGAGTCAAATAGCAATGATTCGAAGCACTTCTTTTTACACTATTTCGGAAACCCATCAGTTGAAGGTTATGGAGTGTGATATTCTCAAGATGGCTTTCTGGACTAGGTATGGTCACTTTGAATTTGTGGCACACAGAATGAAGAAATTGCGTCAAGGAATATACCGAAAAGTGCAAGTCCAACAACCTACTCTCAACAGGCCATGTACCGTGAAAGTCGACCAAGCAAGGAACAATGGACCATCATCACTGTTAAACAACCTGATAGCCTAAGAACTAATCAAACTCAATCTAATAGTGAGATCCAACATCAAGTCAATAATAAGCCATATAATTAACCAATTGGTAGGGCAAGCCAAGAAAAAAAATCTAGTCAAACAATAACCTAACGGAACCCATAATCTCAAAAGGTACAAACAACAAACATAACCTAGCTGGTTAGTCATACGAACAAGTTGTGCCAAATAACAACTAATTATACAAGTGATAGACAATGCATATGAATGAAAGGAATGCAGCAGAACTAAGTTATCCATCAATAACAAAATGTATAGACCTACCCACCGAGATAGCATAGTAGGTGTTAGAACTCATATTTTATGTATTAAAATAATTACAGAAATTTGGGACTAATGTGGGAAGACCAAGCAAAGGGATATCTCGGCCTAGGTCCCCAAAAATTCCAGATTTTGTTCTTCCATTTCAGGATCGTTTTGGAGGTATAAATTTCTTTTAATAGGTCTCTTAAGAAGTCTGAAGAGGTTACTGAAACAAGAAAAACGTGGACCAAGATGCTTATAAAAAAAAATATTTACAAGTGGGTTTTGTCTTGATGTTATATTCAAGACTTCTTAGACAAAATTTTGGAAAGGCTTGAAGAGCCTTCAAGAACATTCGACCAGCTCTTGGAGAAACCATAATCCATTTCCAAATCATTTTTGTTGGCAGAAATCATCCATTTTGGATCCCCTTAGAAGCTTTT
>DF364502.1:0-24159 GCA_000787875.1 Solanum virginianum | reverse complement strand
AATCTAGAGGCTATCCGGCAGCTGTCGATCGGCGGTGGTTCAAGACCGTACCCTCAAAGGTTCAACGAGCCTGACTGTATTTTTTACTTGAGGAATGGATTCTGTGTCTATGGCCCTCGTTGTCCGTTCAATCATCCTCCCAATCCGATTTTGGTAATTTTTGTTATAAATCCCGTAGAAATTGTGTAAGTGTATTTCTAGGGTTCATTTTGAGGTATTTATGTTTATTTTGCCTACTCACTTGATTTGCTTTGTTATTGTGCAATTCAAGTTGATCTGCTAACAAATCATTTTTTTTGTATCTCCATTCCTGATTTTGAGGCTTATATCTAATTATTCTTTCAAAATTGTAGTCTGAAAGAAGAAAGATCTTTCTTTCTTTTTTCTTTTTTTTTGTACGTCTGATCTTTAGTGAATTCAACAGAAAAGACTTGAAATTTCATGTGTGTTAAACTGATAACAGGCTATGGAAGCAAGAAGAGCTGCTGCACGAGAATACCCTCAGAAAGAGGGTCAATCTGTTTGCCAGGTAATTCCACTAAATGTGATAGAAATCAATTTGGGATTTGGTGTTAGATTAATGATCAAATTCAAGAGAGAAAATGTGTTTCTTTATTTGGCTCTCCTTTGTATAATAACTTTGTTTACTTTTATTTTACTGATCTTGTACTAATGGATCTGTCCTTTTTGTTAACAAATCAATACATGTGCTTTTCCATGTTGTACTTTAGGTTCACTAATCAAAGAAAAAAACGAAATCCTTTCGTCTGCTGTGATATTCAATTTATTATTTTGTATTGTGTGATCTAGCAATTGAACCTATTCTATTCCAAGCTATGATTTAACATATGATTTGTTGCTAATTAACTTAACCGATTGTTGAATATGAGAACTACTGGTAAGTAAAGTTAGATGGCTATTTATCATGCTTTGGAATTCTTGCAAAACTTTCATGAATAAGACTGTAATGTTCACTGTTATAATGCTAGTTGTTTCTAATTATGATTTGCAGTACTATATGAGGACAGGGATGTGTAGTTTCGGTGCTTCCTGCAAATATCACCATCCAAGACAGAGAGGTGAATCTCCTGGCATGGTGATGCCTAACATTCATGGTTACCCGCTGCGACCGGTCAGTCTTCTTTTCATGTTGATTATGTTCCTTCTGTCTCCTTGTATTTCTATCTCTATTCGTTTGTGTTTTCAATCTTTTTCCTTGTCTCCTTTGAAAAGTTTGACCATTAAATTATCATTTTGATTTGGCTCATTGAGTTTGTTTCACAGAATGAAAAGGAATGTTCGCACTATATGAGAACAGGGCAGTGTAAATTTGGCATGACCTGTAAATTTCACCATCCTCAGCCAACTAATGTGCAAGTTCCAGCATCAGCGGCTGCACCTTTTCCTTTGCCAGAGGCTGTTCTTCCACCACTCACTTATCCAGCAGTGCAATCTCCATCTGTTGATTTAGCTGAACAATATGGAACGATTGCTGGCAACTGGTCAGTTGTAAGGCCTACTCTGCTTCCAGGTTCCTATTTTCCTGGCACATCTGGTCGTATGCCATTTCCTCCTGGAATGGTTCCCCGAATCCAATTTATCGTCGTACACAACTATCTGCTTCTGCACCAGCCTACACAGGACCACACATGTCTGTTATTGCTTCTATTGGTGCTTCAAGCAGCACCCAGAATGAATCTGCATTTCCACAAAGGCCTGGACAGCCTGAATGTCATCATTACATGAAGTACGGTGATTGCAAATTTGGATCTTCATGTAAGTATCATCATCCAGCTGAGTGGGGTGGAACAAATGCGGATCTTGCCAGTGCTATGGGTCTTCCTCATGACCTGTAAGCAACTTGCCATCTAATCCTTAGATTGCAATTCTTCACTGCAATATAATGCTTTATATTATGGTCTTGCTTGTAAGTTTATATTATCACAGGTCATCTACAAACATTCCCTTTGTGTTTCTAAGTGCAAACTTTTAATTTCCTGTTCTGTTGGAAAAATATTGACAATGAAAGATAACTAAAATGTGCTCCTCCCCTCTAATCTCGTGTAGGCCGTTGGGAATTCATTTTCTTTCTCCCTTTCCTTCTTGTTATTGAAATATTCATTGCATGCAAGTTCTGGTAGTTGATGCTAGAGTTCTCTTTGTCGGTCTCTTCTGATATTTTTATTGTGTTTAGAGTAGTGGCTTTTGGCCTATGCTAAGCCTGGGCCCAAACTACATTAAAATTTGTGTTTGCAATTTTTTTTTGTTAATTTGCTACTTTTGTGGGATTATACTGGGTATGTTGTTGTTGTTGTTGTAATTTGCTACTTTTGTGTTTTTGTGACATTATATTAGTTATAAGGATAGTTCGACAATGATTCAATATTTCTAAAATTTTAATCCTATAAAAGTTTTTGCAAGTTATAAACATTTCTTAGAGTATATTTTAGACTTTCCTTTAATTTTGAAACAAATGCATGCGCCAAAATTCTTTTCCTTTTTTATTTTACTGAAAGTTATTGAGATTAAAATCTTTAATGATCCAAAATGAGTTTTACCTTATGTTGGCTTTATTTCATTACCTTTTTTCTCAATTAAACTTATATTGGCTAACTTGCTTTTTACAAAAATAATATGGTATTCAAGTAATATAAAAATACTTAAGGCTGCAAGTTTGTTGTTTGATGATGGTCAATAAAGTTTAATATATAAATAAAGATAGCATCTAAAATTGAATAATTGAAAGTCTTGATGCAGTGGGATTTCAATGGGTATGTAATAATTGTTGTAAATGTCTTGATACATTAAAATATTTCTATAGATGTTTGTTCAAATTAAATCATACAAAAGGAATTGGAAGATTAATGAAGTTATTTGTTTTTGTTGCTTTAATCTTTCCTTCTCTTTTAAAAATGCATGTTAAGATATGATTTTTTATGACACGGGGAACCCGTAGTCGCTACCCTTTGGGTGCGCATAGCGTAAACCCCATCTCCAATGCAATAACTCGCAAACCACACTGGAGCGGTAACCCACACTAGGCAAGCCCCTTTTTTAAAAAAAAAGAAAAATCTATATTGTAATTTCTTAAACATGTATGGAGCTTTGGTATTTCATATTTAACTTTACCATTTTATCCAAAATAAATTATATAAAATGTTGGTTCCCATCTTTTTAAAAAACATTTCACTATCCAAAAATGTGAAAAATTACTCTCGTTTTCCATTATTTAGCATTATATTCTTTGGAGAGTTACACTTGTAGTTTATATTTACTTTTAGAAAAATTTTTAGCTATATGTTAAAAAATAATCTAATAATTAAGTATGCACTAAGGTAGAAATGGAATTTCTCCATAACTTTTTTACTTGTCCATAGTAAATTTCTTAGAAAGAAAGATAAGTTGACATAAGTTTAACAACCATTTCCAAATAAAAGGACAACAAACTTTTGGATCAATTTTTAATTTGGTTGAATAAATATGGTTTCACTAACATCTCTTCCATTACAAACCTTTGGGGTGGTCCAGTGGTTTGGCTTTGGGCTTCCATGTTGGAGGTTTCAAGTTTGAAACCCCTTGCTAGCGAAAGCAAGGGGTTTATCTTCTGGGTTGAACTTGTCGCATCAAGCTCTCCTATGTGGTTTGCGAGCTATTGCATAGGAGCGGGGGTTTACCCTGTGCGCACCCAAAGGGTAGCGATTGTGGGTTCCCCTTATAAAAAGAACCATCTTTTCCATTACATCATCACTCCCTGTCTAAGTTGCTTGTACTCTCCACTCTCGGTATCACACTTGTGTCGACATGACATGAGTGTGGGCGTGGGGGTCCGTACCCAATCTAATCAACCGATTATTGGTACTTTGACCAAAATCATCGAAGAAATCCTAGGTAGATTCAATGAATTTCGTAATAAAAACAAAAACTAAGGTGAAGTTAAATAAAATGAAATACCTTTGATATAGAAATTTTCAAGTCACTTCTTTTCGTTTTATTCCTTTCCAGGATTCTCCTCTTGAGTCAACATTTTCTCCTCATGTTCTCCGGATAATATCTCAAATTTACTTTATTTTTAGATATCTGAATTATTTTTAACTAAATCTATGCACTTGTATCCATACCTAGATTCGTTCTTTTGAATATTAGAAGTTAGACAATGAAGAATTCAACCTTTAGATACACATCCATATTGGATACCCTTACTCGAGTCCTAGCAACTTAGCTCCTTGTAGCATTTAAGCCTTAATCTATATAGTTATTGAAATTGATCAAAATGGGCGAGGACTTGCAAGGTCATTAGAGCTTCTGTTAGGGGTAAAATGGTCAAGAAAATTTCCTTTGAAGACTACAAAAGTAGGATCTTCTCTCTTATATAGATATAGAAGTACTATAAGTTATATAACACCTTTCTTGGTTCAAGTTTCTAAAGTAATGTGAATTTGTTCCTTTGTAAATTTTTTTAAACAATGTTGTGGTCTCCCACCCAAACTAAGGGCAATTCTAAATTTAATGAAAGCTTAAATCTATCATGACTTCACTTATGAGGAATTGTATCTTTATAACAACAACAAAAAAGATCACATGTCAATCACAAACTAGTTAAATTCAGATTCTAGGTCAAGATTGTCCTCTTCTTTTTACATTACCTTATAGAAGAGGTCTTAACTCGTCTACACTTATAACACTTTCAATCATCAATTCATCATGGTTTCACACTATAGACGGATGCGTTTGTAGGCATACATAGGATGTAATCAAGTCATATTGAGTGACATTTCATTTGAGTCTCTACATGTATGGCGATCACCTTCCATTGGATGTGATCATTCTAACATGCTCATCCATTTGTAGGTCTGCATAGGATCTAGGGGTGGCAAAATTAAGGCCAACCCGACCCAACCCGTTAAAGTTTGGGCGGGTTAATAACCCGCTCTATTATTAGCTCAACTCATCTCAACCCAACCCATTTCAATACATTTAAAATTGGGTTGATATGCAACCCGAACTGACTTGAAAGAGATTTTGCTAAAATATCTTGAAAACACCTCCTTGTCACCAATGGCGAGAGGCGAGGCAAAGCGACCCTTCATCCCCGTTTAGCTTTGTGGCGAGGCGATCTTCAAAAAGCGACGCCATAGCGACAATGGGGACAAAGGCAAGAGGCGAGAAAGGTGTGGCCTTTTGTATTTTCTTTAAAAAAGCGACTAATTTAGGGTGTTTTAAAAGTTAAAAGGTAATTTTAGGGTTTTCTTTTCAAATTTGCATAGTTGCACTCGTAGACTTAGACTGTGACTCCAACCAAATGACCCGACTAGACTTCTCCAGCGCCGACCAAACTTTTTTGGAGACTCCAAAGTCGAACAAATACATATTTCTTCTTTTCTTCTTCAAATTTCATCATCCTATGTTTCTTTTTTATCGTTCCTCTCCAGACTTTAAAGTTACTTCTACCTCTATTTTTTCCTTACTATTGACTTTGATTTTGTTTTTTTCTCATTCAAGTTCTAGACTTTTGGTATTTATTATCTCTTTTCAATTTTTGAATTGATATATTTGCTAATGTTATTGAGATTGAGATTTTGATTATTTATATATGCAATTAAATATTTTATTTTATTGTTATTAACTGATGCTATATTTCAAAAAGGCGAGCACCTCACCGCTCACATCGCCTTGTGGCGGGGTAGACCCTGGTCGCCTTTTGTAGCCTTTCGCCATCCAAAACACTAGTTGACCCACTCTATAACCCGTTACTCAACCCATTTTGACCCAAGCAAATTTGGGTTGGGTTGGGTCTTGACCCGCTTGTTGTCTTGACCCATTATAACCCGCTCAAATTTGACCCAACCCCCCCAATTGCCACCCCTAATGAGGATCTAACCAAATTATCTCACCTATTGTTTTATTCTCTCTGTGCACTGGTTGCACCATTTATAGGATGTGATCATTATGATTTTTGTCTAATTTTGTGTGAGTGCACATCCATCTCAACATTCGTATTTTAACATTTATGTACCCGTAACAATTAATGCCTTACAGAGTTTCTTTATAAGTAATAAGTACTTGTACAGAGTCCTCATCCTTGAGTGGCTACCTTGTCAATGAATGTAATAAAATGTTCCTGTTCTTGCCATACTTTGGATATTACATTTCTTGGCCGATTCTTGTACTTGGGAGTCCCCCCCCTCCCCTTTTTGATAAAGTAATTGGGAGACACTTCCCTTTTCAGTTTTATCCATAAATAATGATATCTTTCTAAATATAGAAACTATTTACTGACATGATTTAATAGCAACAAAAATTTTTGTGATATATTTTAGAGCACAAGTTTTAAAAGTCAGTTTTTCTTTCTTAAACTTTGCATTCAACCAAACACCTTCACATAAGCGGGATAGATGGAGCATTAATTTTCCTGTGAGAATTTGTGAGTCTCTTGAATGCCTAAAAAATACCAGAAAACCTAGGAAGAGCTTTAAATGGCCTCTGCATTGTGGTGGACTCAGGATTCTTCTTTCCAGTTACTTTTTGAAGTGCAGAAAAAATTGTTGAAATTTGACATTTCTCAGAAAGCTTGATTTAGAATGCAAGATGATCTGCTAGATTTGGTGCCTACTCCCAGGCACTGTTCTGATACGTTACAGTTACTGGGGTGATGTAAATGTCTGATGTTATCTGAAGTTCCAGTATTTTAGTTGCTTTTTTTTTTGTTTATTGTGTTAATGGACTCAAATTTGTCTAGTTTAATTTGTTCAATGTCTCAACCTGGATTACGTACTATATTTGGACCCTTTGATGATTAAATAACATATTTCCTAACTTTGTGATGCGATATCATCCTCTTGCTTACGTTATGTATGCATTCATCGATATCTGTATTGCCATGTTGATGTTGCATTCTTGTTCTAATTGTGAGAACAGATCACTTGTTGTCCGTTGATCTTTTCGCTAGATGTGTCTTGTATCCAATAATCAGCATATTAATATTTTAACAAAGTGAATTTTGTCCTTTGATAATATCTGTATTCAGATTGAAAGATCATATTTTGGGGGGTTCTCTCAATTGTTGTTAGGCTGAACCAATCTGCTCTCACTACTCACAAAATGGAGTATGAAAATTAGGACCTTGTTGTAAGTTTGACCATTCACTGGGAATAAGCTATAGTCGCTTGGCATCTTCTCTTGCTGATATGCATGTTGCGCATTACCCTGTTGGTACTTTGGGTCCATCGTCTTCTTAAGTCATTCTCCTTTCAATTAGACTATCTTTATGCGGATCCTGTTTGTCTCCTTTTAAAACTGGGTACAAACTCCAACTTGATTTATACCTTTTGATTTGGGACTTTCTTGAAAAGAAAAACAGTTGATAGCCAGATTTGAGTAAGGCAATGTATTGCTGCGTTTATGAGATCTGGTTGATATATTTTTGTTGTGAAAATTGCTCAATTTTTTTTCTAATACTCCTATTTATCACCAAATACAGCAAAATTTGACTTTGTTAGAATTCATTCTGTTTGTATCGAATTCAGTCTCTTCACTGACATTTCGATGTTCTTTGTTGGTTATAACCTTCCTGGGCATCTGCTGTCAATGATTATTAATGTTTAGATTGGGCAAGAAAATATGAGGTTATATTTCTTTTCTTTTCTGTTATGTGTGTATATATAAAAAGTGTATTATAAACTTGGGCTTCTTTACTTGGACTTCCTTTTATGTTTTTTTCCCTATCAACATGTGTACACGGTTTCTTTTATTCAGCAAATCACCACTCCTTGAGTAATTCTGTTTTTCTTACACTTTTTCTAGGTCTTTGCATTTATCCATTCTCTTTCTTCCATGTCCGAGCAATCTTCACTCAGAGAGGGCGAGAAAGTATTCAATAAGTATCATGCTTTTAGTCCAGGTCTGTTCCATTGGTTATCAGTTTACCGCTTCAATTTCAACAACAACAACAACAACCCACCCAGTGAAATCCCACAAGTGCAGTCTGGGGAGGGTAAATGTACGTAGACCTTACCACTACCTCATAGAGATAGAGAGCCTGATAACAGGCTATGAAAGCAAGAAGAGCTGCTGCAGGAGAATACCCTGATAGAGAGGGCCAATATGTTTGCCAGGTAATTCCACTAAATGTGATAGAAATCAATTGGGATTTGGTGTTAGATTAATGATCAAATTCAAGAGAGAAAATGTGTTTCTTGATTTGGCTCTCCTTTGTACAATAACTTTGTTTACTTTTTTATTTTACTGATCCTGTACTAATTGATCTACCCTTTTTGTTAGAAAGTCACTACATGTGCTTTTCCACGTTATCATACATCTAATATGCTGAATGACATCTTATGTTGTCCTAGAATATAAGTGGCTTATAAAAAAATATGTTCTAATGTCTTGTATGCTATTTATGATGTTGATCATGATGAGATTTCTCATCTTACCTTTCAAATGTTATATGGAGGAATCTAATTTGCTCGATATGCTCTGTCATGATATTCATCATTTTACTGTACTTGGTGAATGTTTTACCCTAGAAGTATTTAGTAGTGAATTATCTTACAATCGTCCATTTTTCAGTTTCTTTGCTTATATTTGTATCATTCCTTCCTATTATGATTGATCATGTTTGTATGATGTTGGTGTATCAGAGGAATTTAAATAATGAAATATGGTTAATATGAATTCATAGTTGATCCCAACTTGAACTCTGAGGCATGGTAGTTGTTATATGATTGATCTTTTTTTGTATAAGCTATGATTGATTACTGTATGAAATTTCTCTCTTCCATTGGCACCCCATTTTATAAAATGCGAAAGCTTACAGTTATTTGTCATATATACAACAACAACATACCCAGTGCAATCCCACAAGTTGGGTCATATATATGTCCAAGAAATTTTTGACACTCAAAATGCACGCATGGCTGACTCAGCTCTCTCATGAGTCGTCTGTTTGCTGCCTGCCGAAGGAGAAGGACCTCTTTCTCTGTTTTAATTTTGCATTTATTTAAAGCCACTTCTAGAATGTTATAAGTTATTTTTTGACATTTTGTTTCAATATATGTGTTACTAAGTGCATACTTCTGTTTTTTTTAATTTCTTTTGGTCTTTTGAAATATACTATTGAATTGCGCTACTCATAAGTGCTTTAGGTTAAATATAATTTCTACTTTCTATATTGGGGTGGTAGTTTCGAGCTTCTGAGACTTTTTTTACCTTACCTTGATTCATTTGTTCACTTGGCTGTCTAGAGTGATGTTATGGTTTCCTTGTAGTGAATCAATCACTTTTTCATTTTGTCTATTCAATTCTTTGTGGAAGTTTTTAGTGCCTTTGTCTCTCTATTATGTATAGAGTTCCGACACATATCAAATGCTTTATTTTGTTCATTTGTGTACAGTCATATTAAAAAGCATAGTCTTCTGTCATGTCTAGGTTTATCTGCGTACGCACTATCCTTTTCAGATTCGACTTGTGGCATTACAATTGTTGTTGCGACCATTTTTTCATGTTTCACATTGAAGATGTTCTTTAAAAAAAATTCTTCTATGTTGTGATTTAGTTTTAGATTGTGAATGCTATTGCTACCTGAATTATGATTTAGATAAGTATGCAGTTGAAATGTACTATATAATTTTTGATCTGTTAGTCATGATTTTGACAGATTTAGATACTTTTTGGATTTGCCATGCATGTTACCTGTTGAAAAAAATTTCTTTTGTTGTACTTTAGGTTCAGAAATCAAAGAAAAAATTGAAATCCTTTCTTATGATATTCAATTTATTATTTTGTATAGTGTGATCTAGCAACTGAACCTATTATATTCCAAGCTATGTTTTAACATATGATTTGCTGCTAATTAACCTACGCGATTGTTGAATATGAGAACTACCGGTAAGTAAAGTTAGATAGCTATTTGTCATACTTTTGGAATTCTAGCAAAACTTTCATGGATAAGACTGTAATGTTCACTGTATAATGCTAGTTGTTTCTAATTATGATTTACAGTACTATATGAGGACATGGATGTGTAAATTTGGTGCTTCCTGCAAATACCACCATCCAAGACAGAGAGGTGAATCTCCAAGCTTCAAATTCAAGCAGAGTTGTTCCACCAGGACTCGCACTAAGGTATTAAATCAAAAGCCCAAAAAATAGCATTTTTACAATTTATTATTGTTTAAACTCTCTTAACATTTTTCCACATGTGAAATTCCTTGAGAAGGTGCAAATGCAAGGAGTAGCTGTCTGGTGATGCCTAACATTCATGGTTACCCTCTGCGACCGGTCTGTCTTCTTCTCATGTTGATTATGTTCCTTCTGTCTCCTTGTATTTCTATCTCCATTCATTTGTGTCTTCAATCTTTTTCCTTGTCTCCTTTGAAAAGTTTGACCGTTAAATTATCATTTTGATTTGGCTCATTGAGTTTGTTTCACAGAATGAAAAGGAATGTTCGCACTATATGAGAACAGGGCAGTGTAAATTTGGCATGACCTGTAAATTTCACCATCCTCATTATACTGGTCGTATGCTATTTCCTCCTGGAATGGTTCCCATGCCGGATTGGACTCCTTATCCGGTATGTATATGTATATTAAAAGTGTTTGTGGCAACTATTCATGTCAATCTTCTCTAAAATGCACTATTTATCAGTTAACTATTAAATTATCTGGTGTAGTATTCTGCTAGTTCAGTGCCCTCCCAAGCTACTCGATCTGCAGCTGGACCGAATCCAATTTATCGTCGTACACAACTATCTGCTTCTGCACCAGCCTACATAGGACCACATATGTCTGTTATTGCTTCTATTGGTGCTTCAAGCAGCACCCAGAATGAATCTGCATTTCCACAAAGGCCTGGGCAGCCTGAATGTCATCATTACATGAAGTACGGTGATTGCAAATTTGGATCTTCATGTAAGTATCATCATCCAGCTGAGTGGGGTGGAACAAATGCGGATCTTGCCAGTGCTATGGGTCTTCCTCATGACCTGTAAGCAACTTGCCATCTAATCCTTAGATTGCAATTCTTCACTGCAATATAATGCTTTATATTATGGTTTTGCTTGTAAGTTTATATTATCACAGGTCATCTACAAACATTCCCTTTGTGTTTCTAAGTGCAAATTTTTAATTTCCTGTTCTGTTGGAAAAATATTGACAATGAAAGATAACTAAAATGTGCTCCTCCCCTCAAATGATTCCCAGATCTGAGTAAGGCAATGTATTGCGGCCTTTATTGGATCTGGTTGATATACTTTTGTTGTGAAAATTGCTCAATTTTTTCTAATACTCCTGTTTGTCACCAAATACAGCGAAATTTGACTTTGTTAGAATTCATTCTGTTTGTATCGAATTCAGTCTCTTCACTGACATTTTGATGCTCTTTGTTGGTTATAACTTTCCCGGACATCTGCTGTCAATGATTATTAATGTTTAGATTGGGCAAGAAAATATAAGGTTATATTTCGTTTCTTTTTTCTTTTCTATTATATATAAGCCAACAAGGTTGGGCGAACTCAATAAAAATTAATTGTACACTAAGCTATGTAAAGTGTACCATAAACTCAGGCTTCTTTACTTGGACTTCCATTTATGTTCTTTCCCTATCAACATATACTAATTCTTTTAGTCAGCAAATCACCGATCCTTGACTAATTCTGTTTTTCTTACATTTTTTCTAGGTCTTTGC
This sequence comes from Solanum virginianum, assembly GCA_000787875.1. Lineage (NCBI taxonomy): Eukaryota > Viridiplantae > Streptophyta > Magnoliopsida > Solanales > Solanaceae > Solanum > Solanum virginianum. The sequence continues at coordinate 12,476 of DF364502.1, read as the reverse complement.
ATTTATGCATTATCTTTCTTCCATGTCCCAACAATCTTCACTCAGGGAGGGTGAGAAAGTGTTCAATAAAGTATCATACGGCTTCTGTTTCAACAACAACATACCCAGTGAAATTCCACAACTCCGATCTGGGAGGGGAAAATGTACGTAGACCTTACCACTACCTCATAGAGATAGAGAGCCTGATAACAGGCTATGGAAGCAAGAAGAGCAGCTATAGGAGAATACCCTGAGAGAGAGGGTCAATATGTTTGCCAGGTAATTCCACTAAATGTGATAGAAATCAATTTGGGATTTGGTGTTAGATTGATGATCAAATTCAAGAGAGAAAATGTGTTTCTTGATTTGTCTCTTTTTTGTACAATAACTTTGTTTTTTGTTTTTTTTTTTTTTAACTGATCCTGTACTAATTGATCTTCCCTTTTTGTTAACAAATCAATACATGTGCGTTTCCATGTTATCATACATCTAATATGCTGAATGAGATCTTATGTTGTCCTAGCATATATGTGGCTTATAAAAAAATATGTTCTAATATCTAGGATATATGCTATTTATGATGTTGATCATGATGAGATTTATCATCTTATCTTTCAAATGCTCTGTGGAAGAATCTAATTTGCTAGGTATGCTCTGTCATGATATTCATCATTTTACTGTACTTGGTGAATGTTTTACCCTAGAAGTATTTAGTAGTGAATTATCTTTCAATCGTCCATTTTTCAGTTTCTTTGCTTATACTTGTATCATTCCTTCCAATTATGGTTGATCGTGTTTGTATAATGTTGGTGTATCAGAGGAATTTAAATAATGAAATATGGTTAATATGAATTCATAGTTGATCCCGACTTGAACTCTGAGGCATGATAGTTGTTATATGATTGATCTTATTTTGTATAAGCTATGATTGATTACTGTATGAAATTTCTCTCTTCCATTGGCACCCCCTTTTATGATATACGGAAGCTTACAGTTATTTGTCATATATATGTCCAAGAAATTTTTGATACTCAAAAGTGCACACATGGCTGACTCAGCTCTCTCATGAGTCGTCTGTTTGCTGCCTACCGAAGGAGAAGGACCTCATTCTCTGTTTTAATTTTGCATTTATTTAAAGCCACTGCTAGAATGTTATAAGTTAATTTTTGACATTCTGTTTTGCCTTCAATATTTCTGTTACTTAGTGCATACTTCTGTTTTTTTAATTTCTTTTGGTCTTTTGAAATATACTATTGAATTGCGCTACTCATAAGTGCTTTAGTTTAAATATAATTTCTACTTTCTATATTGGGGTGCTAGTTTCGAGTTTCTGAGACGTTGTTTACCTTACCTTGATTCATTTGTTCACTTGGCTGTCTAGAGTGGTGTTATGGTTTCCTTGTAGTGAATTAAACATTTTTTTTCATTTTGTCTATTCAATTCTTTGTGGAAGTTTTTAGTGCCTTTGTCTCTCTATTATATATAGAGTTCCGACACATGTCAAATGCTTTATTTTGTTCATTTGTGTACAGCTCATTTTCAAAAGCATAAAGTCTTCTTCATGTCTTCTAGAATTTACACTAGGTTTATCTGCATACACACTATCCTTTTCAGACTCGACTTGTAGCATTAGAATTGTTGTTATTACCATTTTTTCATGTTTCACACAGAAGACGTACTTTAGAACTTTTTTCTTGTACGTTGTGATTTAGTTTTAGATTGTCAGTGCTATTGCTACCTAAATTATGGTTTAGATAATATGCAGTAATGCAGTAGAAATCTACTGTATAATTTTTTGTCTGTTAGTTCATGATTTTGACAGATTTAGATTATTTTTGGATTCGCCATGTATGTTACCTGTTGAAAAAATCTCTTTTGTTGTACTTTAGGTTCACTAACCAAAGAAAAAAATGGAAATCCTTTCGTCTGCTATGATATTCAATTTATTATTTTGTATAGTGTGATCTAGCAACTGAACCTATTCTATTCCAAGCTATGATTTAACATATGATTTGCTACTAATTAACCTTAGCGATTGTTGAATATGAGAACTACCGGTAAGTAAAGTTAGATGGCTATTTGTCATGCTTTTGGAATTCTTGAAAAACTTTCATGAATAAGACTGTAATGTTCACTGTTATAATGCTAGTTGTTTCTGATTATGATTTACAGTACTATATGAGGACAGGGATGTGTAAATTCGGTGCTTCCTGCAAATACCACCATCAAAGACAGGGAGGTGAATCTCCAAGCCTGGTGATGCCTAGCATTCATGGTTACCCGCTCCGACCGGTCTGTCTTCTTTTCATGTTGTTTATGTTCCTTCTATCTCCTTGTATTTCTATCTCCATTCGTTTGTATTTTCAATCCTTTTCCTTGTCTCTTTTGAAAAGTTTGACCATTAAATTATCCTTTTGATTTGGCTCATTGAGTTTGTTTCACAGAATGAAAAGGACTGTTCGCACAATATGAAAACAGGACAGTGTAAATTTGGCATGACCTGTAAATTTCACCATCCTCAGCGAGCTGATGCCCAAGTTCCAGCATCAGCGGCTGCACCTTTTCCTTTGCCAGAGGCTGTTCTGCCACCAACCACTTATCCAGCAGTGCAATCTCCATCTGTTGATTCAGCTGAACAATATGGAATGATTGCTGGCAACTGGTCAATTCTAAGGCCTACTCTGCTTCCAAGTTCCTATTTTCCTGGCACATATGGTCCTATGATTTTTCCGTCTGGAATGGTTCCCGCACTGGATTGGACTCCTTATCCGGTATGTATATGTATATTATAAGTGTTTGTTGCAACTATTGATGTCGGTCTTCTCTAAAATGCACTATTTATTAATCAAGTATTAAATTATCTGGTGTAGGATTCTGCTAGTCCAGTGCCCTCCCAAACTACTCAATCTACAGGACTAAATCCAGTTTATCGTCGTACACAACTATCTGCTTCTGCACCTGCCTACACAGGACCACATATGTCTATTATTGCTTCTGTTGGTGTTTCAAGCAGCACCCAGAATGAATCTGCATTTCCACAAAGGCCTGGACAACCTGAATGTCATTATTACATGAAGTATGGAGATGGCAAATTTGGATCTTCATGTAAGTGTCATCATCCAGCTGAGTGGAGTGCACAAACACGGATCTTGAGCTTAGTGCTATGGGTCATCCTTCTGACCTGTAAACAACTTGCCATCTAATCCTTAGATTGAATACTATTGAATTGCGCTACTCATAAGTGCTTTAGTTTAAATATAATTTCTACTTTCTACCATCTAATCCTTAGATTGAAATTCTGCACTGCAATATAATGCTTTATATTTTAGTCTTGCTTGTAAATTTATATTATAATAGGTCATCTACAAATATTCCCTTAGTGTTTCTAAGTGCAAGCTTTTAATTTTCTGTTCTGTTGGAAAAATATTGACAATGAAAGATAACTAAAATGTGCTCCTCCTCTCTTTATCTCGCGTAGGCCGTTGGGAATTCATTTTCTTCCTCCCTTTCCTTCTTGTTTTTGAAATATTTTTCCCCTCTCACGCATTTAAAAGAGAATATATCCAGGATTTTTGCCATGTTATCGTCCATCGTCAAAGCTGTCAAATTTCCAAGTTCAAAGAGAAGTTAGATAAAACACTAGTATTACTTTATTGCTCTTTCAAACAAAATGATCCCAAAAAAAATATTTCTTCAGTTTTAGTTTGTTCGATTCATTTTAACTTTTGACACGAAATTTAAGAAAATAAAAAATTTTTAAATCTTGTAATTAAAACTAAAGATATGTAGCATAAGATACAAAAATATTCTTTCATGTGATCTCAAACGTGCAGGGTAGGAAATAGCACATTACCTTTCTCACTACCATCAACGTCAAACTGCACGAGTAAAATCTTGAAAGAATATACGATTATGCTGTACACAACACAAACGGATTTTCACAAATGAATGTCAAATAAATGCAAACTTCAGTATACTATGATGTTAACGAAGGGACTTTTTCTCCATTAAGGGTTAAGGCGGATAATTTGTTGTAACCAAGTGCATCATTGGTTACTCATTTTTTCAACAAAATGCATAAAAAGACTTCAATGAAAAGAGAAACACAACTATCTGGTTGATTTGTCACAAGATGAAGGTGCTTTGGTTATAGATGTAGACTCTTCAGCTTGCACAAGTTTGCGAAGTCTGTCTTGAAGGACGCGAACTCGGTCCTCTGTTTTACGGAGCCTTCGCCATCTATAGGCAAACCAGAGCCCAAATCCCCCGTATACAACAGCATAGGAACCCCAAACATAGGGGTAAGTTTCTGCATTCTCTTTGATTTTCTGGTACTGTTCTTGTATCTTAACTGCCCAAGTAGTATATGAGTAACTTTCTAATTGCTTGTCTACTGCAGTTGGTGGTTGAATCACTTCATTCTTCTCCTGAGTCGCCATCGTTGGTCCTGTAACTCAAAACTTGAAAAATAGTCTCGAATGGAAAATCAACCCCTGCAACTTGTGTGACTTGGCTGCAGCAAACACAAACAGTCCTCAGTTACTCGGAGCAATAACATTATCAAATACAACGAATATTTAAGAAAATCTAGTGTTACCCTATCTACGAGGTGCATAGTGCCTTCTTAACACATCCAAGAAAAAAACTTAAAACATATATAGTGATATTCTTTTCCTGGAGAAGAAACATAGCAAACACGATTTATACTATGACATGTAGAAGCAAATAGGATAACCATCTATCTAGAGCACAAGCAAGAGCAACCTTTTGTAACAAGGTCTGCTTTAGCGACATCAAAAGACCTCACCAGTTAAGACTAATGTAATCTTTTTCTTCTCTTCCTCACATTATTTGGGTGTTGTTACCAAAAGAAGGGGAGTTGCGGAATAAGGACCTAAACTGAACGAAAAGTTCTAAGATCTTCCTCCCACAGAAGGGGAAGCCATGAAAGAATCTGTTCTACAAAAAGTGGGTGTCGAAAGCCGAGTAGAGGACTCAAATCTATAAATCCATGGATACTGTAGGACAACAGATGAAGCCAAGACTTATCTTGGCGAAAATAAAATGAAAAACAATCCGAAAGATATATCCCAGACTAATTCCTAAAAAAACAAAATGATTATGTTATAGCTACTAACTGAAAGGGTTCAATCAAGCTTTTTACATGCCATGGCCCTCTATATGCTTCCTTGGAAGTCCAACAAAATCATAAGCCTTAAGATCTCTATCTAACTCCCAATCCTCTAAGAATAAAAGGACAGCCCGGTGCAATAAGCTTCCATTGTGTGCGGGTGTGGAAAAGGGCTAGACCACAAGGTGAGGCTGTTTCCACAGCTCGAACCCGTGAGATTATGCCATGGCAGGCTACCCTTCAATCCTTAGTGTGTTAAATCAGCCTAAACAAATTTTAACAGCACAGAAAAGAGAGAAAATGCTTTGGCTTGTTTTGTTTTTATAAACAAGCTAACTAATTACATCTATCAAGGAAATTGTAATTAAGGGTTAACTATCTCGATCAAATTATCTTCCCTTTTGAATTAAAATACTACTTGGAAATTCCTTTCTCCAGGCGACTCGTTTCACCATCAGAAATCCACATAACCAGCTCCCAGCAATAGCCTATAGCAAAGGAAGCCAAAAAACTCTGCTTCTAATTTAGTTCTCAGCAATAAAAAAATCCTTAAAAATGAGAAACGACCATAGGAGGGTCATAGGGTTTCCAGTAGGAGCTCCATTAGGGTAAAATAAGCTTCCCTTGCTTGAGGTTGCCAAAAAGCGCTAGATCAAGGTGAGGCTGTTTCCACAGCTGGAACCCGTGACGTCAATGGCGGCTCAACACTAAAGCAGTGGCTTTAGACCCCCAAAAAATTACAAATTCTCCAAAAGAATCAACCGCCAAAAATTGAAGCTCAAATACATATACATCCGAGGACGCAATAAAGCCAAATAGTTGATTATAACTACAGCAGAGTAACAAATACAAACCAGATCCATCAAAACAATATCTCCTTATAAACATATATACACATCCGAAGACGCAATAAAGTAATAAGTTACCAAAAGCACAGAGCAGAAGAGTGAAGATGAAGGAGATACATACATAAAAAGAGACGACCAGATCTGCTGTAAAATGGAAATTCTGAAACGGAGAGCACAATTGGAAAAAACAAAATACCCTATTCTACAATATGAAAAAACATGTGTTCCCTCCGTGCAAAAAAAAAACGGCGGAGAAGAAATTTTTTATTCTATAAGAGGTTCTCTCAAACTTTTTTAAACTATAGAAATAAATTTTTTTTAACTATTCTATAAGAGAAAAATTAACTATAGAAACTATTCTCAAACAAAAAGTTTGCTCCCATTTCTTCTTTCCCTAAAATAAAAAACTTTCTCATATTCAGAATCTTTTTTTTTTTTGGTTCAGTTATACTAATTAAAATTTGTATTGTTTTACTAAATATTTTATTCACCAAAATTCAAAACTCAATATTATTAATAGCATTATTGATTATTTTGTTTGAATTGATTTTTTTTAAAAGAAAAACAAATTTATTAAATTATTTTATAAAAATGTTGAACTCAAATCAATTAACTCAGTTTCATCACTTTGATTTTATCATTTTTTGTTCATTTATTTACAAAATATTTCCTCTGTTCACTTTTAATTATCAAATTTTGACATGACACACTTGTTAAGAAAATAATTATTAATATAGTAAGTTTATTATTTTATTTTATCAATCGATAGGGTTTCATACATATATACTCATTATATTTTTCAAGGACATTAACTCAAAGAAAATAAATTAAGAATATAAGAAGAAAAAATTGTTTATCCTATCTTGATTTATTAAAAATAAAATGTAAAAATAAAAATTAAATTAAAAAATTTGTTGTGAAGGCGAACAAAAGGAGTATATGATAACATAAAAGTTTAAGCAAGTTACATATAGCATCTTCCCAAAAAATCTATTAATTGTCTAAAGAAATATAATAACTTTTGTTGAATATCTTTCTTATAAGAAGTTAAAATTTTAGTTGTGATATACCTAGATGTGTTGATGATATTTGTTATAAATAATAATAATTAACTAAAAAATATTTTAAACATGAAATGCACTTTTGATATTTTCAAAATAAAAATATAAATCAAGCTAGAATGCAAAAAAATTAATTATTATAAAGATAAACACCTGAAAATGAACTAAGAGTGCAAAAAATTAATATCTACCATAATTTTTTAAACTTTTTTAAAAAATAAAAAAATTATATAAATTAAAAATAAATATGTATAATTATAATTTTAAATATTATATGGTCCATAATAACCAAAGTGGCCGATTGATTACGGATAATTATTAACATTAAATAATAGAATGAAAAATTTACTAAAAAAATTGAAGTCCAATTTTCTATGATCGAACAAAAAAGTGGATAATTCAACAACAAGAAAAAACTAAATTCTCATATTTCTATATATCATTTTACGTAAGATACAAAATAAAAAAATTTAATTTATTAAATCAAGACACAAGATTTTAATTTTTTACCCGATGTTCGATATGTGCATTGAAACCTGACTATTTTGAATTTATGCTGCGTAAGGTTCCATTTGGGGGGAAACACTCCTATCAAGAATTTTTTCATATTGAGGACTTTAATATGAGATCTCTAATTAAGAACAAACCAGACCAATTTTTTTCTATTTTCACTAACTTCAATTCCTTCAAACTCATCAAAAAAATTTTAATTTAAATTTTTGACATCCAATTTAATTTTTTTGATTAAATGATCTAAAGATAAAATAGATATATTAGATACTGTTTGCGAATCCCCTAAATTCTTTATGATTTCAAAAGTAAAATTAAAGGGTCGTTTGGTTTGAGTACAAGTTATGATGAGATAAGTTATGTTGAGATTAGTAATGATGGGATAAGTTATGCCGAGATTATTTCTTATTGGATGTTTGGTTTGCTGTATAAATTTTAAAAATATGTTATTTGTTTAACAAATATACCCTTCACTTTATTAATTTTTTTGTGTATTTTCTTTGCTAACTTTAGTTATTCAATATTCATTTTTATAATAAATCTTTCATCTTATTTAGTTTAAATATTTTTATATGTGCATTTCCATGATAATATGGTATGCATTTTAAAATAAAATTTTCTTTTCAATTAATTTAAAAAGAGAACTACTATTTTTAAGTTTGTTAAAATAAAAAAAATTATGAAAAATTAAAATATAAAAAAAAACATAAGAAGTAGTCACTAAAAATTATATTATATAAGGTACAACAACAATAACATACTCAGTGGAATCCCACAAGTGGGGTTTGGGAAGGGTACAATGTACGCAGACCTTACCACTACCTCATAGAGATAGAGAGACTGTCAAAAATCAAGCTCCACAAGCAGAAGGTTGTGAATGTTATTATATATTGTATTAAAAATAATATAAATATACAAAGTAAGGTATAAAAAGGATTTAAAAAGATATTTTTGTCATTTATCCTTTTTATCCCGGGATGACTTGGATAAGTTATCTCGGGATTAGTATACCACCCAAGAGGAGAGATAACTTATCTCGATACTATTAGTCTCGAAATAAATTATCCCAAAATTGCCAACCAAACGACAATAGGCTATCATATTTTTATCCTGAAATTATTTATTTGCACTTTATTCTTCACACCAAACGATCCGTAAGAATTAACAAGCATAAAGAAATGAAATAAAATGTTATAAGGAGGAAAAAGGTAGATGAAACGGTAACGGTTAAAAATGAGTGAGAAAAAATAAAATGAAAGGAAGTGAAATGTGTAAATTATGACCCCACAATACACGTTTGGCAGCAAAAGAAACCCTCGCACAATTGACACTAAATGTACCTCACACATGATAAAAAAAATTTGAAAAAGGGTCAAAATTACCTGAACTGTTTGAAATAGCTCACATTTATCATTCGTTTATTTTTGGAATCAAAACTATCCTTATCGTCTATTTCTTGGACCACAAATACTCTTACAATATCATCTTTATCACTGAAGCTGACATGGCAGTCCACTTAGGCGATCCAATTAGGCAATCCAACATGGCAAAAATCTTTTCTCTCTCAATCATGATGTTCTCCCTTGTTGAACCTATCAAAAGAAAAAAAAAACACCTAAAATAGTTCCTCCATTGTTATTGTTTGAGTTTTTTCCGAACATTCCTCCATTGTTATTGTTTGAGTTTTTTTCGGACTTTAAAACTCCAATTTCGAAGAGTGCTTAGTCTGTTTGAGCTTGTACATAAGTGTTGAAAAATTCAGTTCATTGTTTGGGTTCTGGGTCATCGAATTTGAGGCTAAAAATTAATTTTCAAGATTGACGTCTAAAGTCATTCTCTGTGTGTTGAAACTCAAAAGTAGCTATCATTTGAAGCTTGTTGGTGAGAAATTTTTAGCTTTTGTGGGGTTCTTGAAGTGCAAAAATTTGCAAAGATTTGACTTTATGTTATTGATACTAAATGAAAATTGTTTGGATATCGTGATTGAATGAAAATTGATCTTTAACAATTGATTTCTTAGTTTGGGGATTGGTATTTAAAGATTTGAGTTAAACACCCTAAAAATAAAAATATGAAAGAATTTTTAAAAGTTTGAAAATCTGAAAATAGGTTTTGTGAATCCATGACCCCAAATTCCAAATAATGAACTCGATCCTTCAACATGCAACCACACTTCAAATAAACTTTAGCATATTTCGAAATTGAAATTTTAAAGGCCGAACACAATTCAAACAAGAATAGCAGAAGTACTTTTTTTCTAATAGGGCTCAAATTTTTTTGTCACGTTGGATTACCTAGGTGGACTACTATGTCAATTCCAATGGCAAATATAACATATTAAAGGTTTTTGTGGTTCAAAACATAGATGACAAGGGTAGTAATGATCTCAAAAATAAACGAAGTTGTTCAAGGATAATTTTGACCATATTCTGAAAAAAGAATGATCTACTTTCTATTTTAGTCTGTTTTTTAAAAAAAAATGATCTTTTCTCCTTTTGCAACATTTTAATTTCAACTTTGTACGTGAAAAAGCCACAAGATTAAATGATATTTTGGTACATTGGACATCACTTTCATTTACAATCACAAAATCAAAAAATCTTCTTTATTTTCTGAAACTTCGTGGCAAGTCAAATTAAGACATTCTTTTTAAACGGAGGGAGTATTTATTATTACTATTAATTAAACAAATATTTCTTTAATCTATTTTAATTGTCATGTTACTTTTTGAAAGTAAATAAATACATCCTAAAATGTTAGTTAAAATATATACAATTTGACTCTAAAAATAGAAGTTATACAACTAAAATGTGACAGAAGGATAGTAGTTTATTGATTATTTCTTAAAGATACTTTATGTTTCTTAATTTATCTAATTCACTTCAATTTGAATCAATCATATTTAAATATTTCAATTCTTTGAGATATTTTGTAAAACATTTCAAGCTAAAACTAACTAGATTATTAAATAACTAAATTTTAAAAACTATTATCTTAACTTTGAATATTTTCTAAAAATACTATAATATTGATTTTTGTAATTAAAAGTAATACAAAATATTATATAAATTAAAAAATAATATTTTAATTAGCATATTCAATCAAATAGAATATCAAATTTTTAAATACTTCTAGAGAAGTATTGATAGTTTTTGTAAGACTATTAAAAAAGTTTTAGACTCTATGACCTGCTCAGTACCTTCATGAGCATTCTTCAAACAATCTCATATCTCTTTTGCAAATTCACAGGCTGAGATTCTATTATATTCTTCGGTCTCAATCCCACACACAATCAGTTTCTTGGCTTTGTAGTTCTTTTCAATTTTCTTCTTGTCTGCCTCAGAGTATTATTGCCTAGTTTTGGGAACTAATCTGGTAGTCTTCCCTTCTTTGACCTCGATAGTGGGAACATATGGTCCATCAAGAACGATGTCTCATAGCTCACTATCTTCAACTATAAGAAAGTCGTGCATACGACTTTCCACCATCCATAAAACTTGTCGTTGAATCTTGAAAGCCTTGTAGATGATTGTCCTTCTTCTAGGTTCAGTGGAGTAGCTATATTTATTAGAAAATCTCTAGGTGTGAGCTGTATAGAAATCCCTGCTCTGATATCACTTGATGAGTAAATGCACGTATAATGTGATTTTCGCAAGAAAGGAATAAAGTGCCAAGCAGGAACTGGCCCTCCTGAATTATAGTAAACTAAGAACAGAGAACAAAACTTCCTCAATAACAAGAAAAAAAGAAAAATTTAGTATCAGTCGTGTAAGGCTGACACTCACTTCATGTGCAGTCAAAAGAACAATTTGCAACTTGTCAAACAAAATATATGTTATACATTAGGTTAGCTTGGAAATTCCTAATCCAAGTATTTTTACTATTGTTTCCATTTCAGCACTAGAGTTTACAAGCATTTTTACTAAAAGAAACAAGAGTCTGACTCTATGTTTCAAGGAAAGAAATCCAACTAACGAAGAAATCGAAGAATACTAAAAGAAACAAGAGTCTGACTCTATGTTTCAAGGAAAGAAATCCAACTAAAGAAGAAATCGAAGAGAAAACAATTTTCAGCCCATTTTTCAAAGTGTAGTTAAATAGATCAACGCTATTCGCCTTTGGAAAGTCCAGATATTCTTTGGAAGGCATTATCTCATGAGTTTTTCTGATTATATATCTCTTCTTCATCGACTGTTAGTGCTGCTTTTTGATATTAATAAAATCCTAGCTTGCTTTTACCCAAAAAAAAAAATCTTGGTCCTCCCTCCACCACATCTTTTCCCAACTGACTTTATAGTCTTAAGATCTTCTTGGTGTTACAGCAATTTCTAGTATTTTACCAGTAAATGTATCCTTCCCCTCCATTTCCACTCACTATTACACGAGAAAAAGCTTGATATTAGATAAAGTAATAAAACAAAAATAAGATAAGATTTATCCCTCCCTCCTTACGCATCCCTAAGTCTTCATTGCTTTTTCTCCCTTTCTTTCAGCACTAACAGTGGGCAATATTGTTCCACCTCATCCAGCAAAAGAGCAGAGGTCACAAGATTTACTCACAAGAAGGCTTGAAAGAATAATCCCATAATTTTGGAAAAAGATCTTACTTTGTGAAGCCTTACAGTACACAATCAAAGACAAAAACTCACAGTACATTTTATCTGATATTTTCTTCCCAAATATGCAGTTCTTATAAAATGAAGATTACGAAACACTTGCTTTAAGATGAGTGGCATAAGGAGAAAAAATGTTTTAAAAGAAAATGTAATGACAAAGACTCACCCCTGCATTGTAAAGAAGCTGGATAACCCGGATGGGGGCAGCTGTGACAGTTTCTGACTTGTAAATATCGTCCAGTGGAAGATTCTTCTCCAAAACCTAGAATAGCTAATTTTCAGCAACAGGAGAAATAAAGAAATTATGCAGCAAAAGCTGATCTAGGATGGG
>DF364503.1:0-23053 GCA_000787875.1 Solanum virginianum | reverse complement strand
TCTTTAAAATCAAAAAATCGAATCGAATCAAATTGTAAAAATCAAAATTTTTGGTTCCATTTAGTTTTTAAGTAAACAATTATGACAAATCAAACCAAATTGACTATACAAATACCTATTAAAATATATATATATAATTGCACATGTAATCGTATACCCAAAAACAAAATATAAGTTTGATCTTTAGTTTCTTATCATTCAACACAATAAATTTTGAAACTATAGATCCAAAATTAATCTTTATCTATTTAAATATTTATTATTTTTAAATATTTTTTATTGGTATACTATATTTAGAAAATATATACAATCTATAGCAACTGTATTATATATTAAAAGTAAATTGTATTAATATATTGTATTATATATTGTATTATAAATGTATTCTATTTATTTTGGTAACTATATTATATATTAAAATGAATTATACATATAATATAGATGTATATTACTAGCATTAAAATAAATTTATATGTAATTAAGATATATAATAAGTGTCTTTAAATGTACTAGATTTATTTTGATAAAACAAACATCTAAATTATGTATTAAAAGTGATTATATATGTATTAAAATTAACTTATATAGCTATAAATGATAAATATTTTTAAATATGTTATATTTGAATAAGTTTTTCATATTAGTAACTCTAAAGCTCAAATAAAAAAATTAAATCAGTATTAATGCAAATAAAAAAATTAATCCAACACAAAGAATGAGAATAATAATGAATATTTGTTCTTTTGTTTTACATTGATTTAGACAATTAAAATACCTAACTTAATTTTAATTTTCTTAATATTTACTCATGTAATTAATAACAAACTTATTATACTTATTTTAGCATGATTAAATACTTTAAAGTTATGATATTTTCATTATTGCTTATTTTAGAATGATTTTGTACTTTAAAATTATGATCATTTTCATTATGACTTATTTATATTTCTTTGAATAAAGTGAGCCTGGAGCTCACAAAAATCAATTTTGTTTCTCTATTTATAATATTTGTTTTATTCAATCTCATTATTATTTTTTGTTGAATATTTTAGTATCCTTATATTATGTTTTGTGTTTTTCTTAAAAAATAACTTAAATAGTTATATTTTGGTAGGACTAAAGAAATATTTGAAGTACAAGTTAATTATACATTTTTATGAATACATTAGTCAAAAATATGAAAAACCTCGAAAATACAAGAAATTCAAAAAAAAATCGGAGAAATTAGAAAATATCCAAAGTTGGAAACTTTGAGTTTTATTGGTTAGTTTGATTTATATATTTAAAAACCTGACACAAATAATTTAATTTAATATTTAAAAAATTCAAATTAATTCGATCCATGTTCACCCTCGAAGGTATTAAGATTGAGTGAATCCATTGATTGTGTGCTTTATCAACTACTACTATTACTACTTTTAATATACACGTTTGGTTTAATTATATAAAAATTTAGAATGATTTTTTTTTTTTTGGAATTTCCAATGTGACATGCTTGAAATTTTTGAAAGATTAAAGTAAGAAATATTAATTAAAATGCAAAAAAAAAAAAAAAAAAAAAGCTATCAATGACCATTTAGAAAAGGTGTTACTCAATTTTAGAAAGAAAAAATAAGAAGATAAATATAAGATTTATATTTCTAACCTCACATAAAAGACACAATCATCATAACATGGGTTCACATGTATATATTTAAGTACTTCTCAAAATACATCCCATTTTACGTGACACCTTTTTCTTTTTGGTCCGTCCCAAAAAGAATGTCACCTTACTTTAATTGAAAATAATTTAACCTTAAAATTCCTCTTTTACCCTTAATGAAATGATTCTCAGCCACACAAATATCTCAAAATGATTTTAGAACACAAGTTTCAAAAGTCTTTTTTTTCCCTAAACACCGTGCCAAGTCAAAGGGTGCCAGGGACGGAGGGAGTAACATTATTATAAATGATTTAGGGAGGAGAACGTGTATATATTTAAGTGTTCGTACTCTGATTATTACTACTTGTTTTGTGATGTGCAGTTGGTGGATCAATTGTTTTACATGATTATTGGGAAGCTGCTACTATTGTATTCTTATTCACTATTGCAGAATGGCTAGAGTCAAGGGCAAGTCACAAGGTTTGTAAATTCTTGTCCCTCTTTTGATTTCCTTACACACACACATATATATCTGACAGTTTAATTTTACGTAACATCGAGCCCAAAATTGCATGTACCATGTGATCTTTACTTTTTTGATTCCTGCCAGAAATAGAGGGTGATTATCTGACAGTTTAATTTTACGTAACATCGAGCCCAAAATTGCATGTACCATGTGATCTTTACTTTTTTGATTCCCATACAAAATTTGTCTAATGCGTCATATATATATATATATTCTTTTTTGGCCTGCTAGAAATGAGTGTCCTTGCCGAAGTTTGCGAAGATGAGTCTGATACCATATTTGTCATAATTAAAGTACATCGTATATATTGTCCACTTTGGCCCAGACGGATTTGTCCCTGGGCAATTCCTTGTCAAGCTCAAAAGTACAAGTACCACGTGAAAATGTCTTCCATTTTGTGTAACACTTCTTTCCTCTCCCTTTGCATTGTGCATTTTGTCTGAAGGTATCATATGCACCTCTTCTTTGAAAGATTGATAACGAATGTTGTGTGTATGCTAAGGTAAGTTTGTGTCTTTCATGGTTATGTAGGCTACTGCTGTTATGTCATCACTGGTAAATATAGTCCCTCCTACAGCAGTTTTAGTTGAAAACGGAGAAGTAGTAAATGTCGATCAAGTCAAGTTGAACAGCATTCTTGCTGTGAAAGCTGGTGAAACTATACCGATTGATGGAATTGTAGTGGAAGGGGAATGTGATGTGGACGAGAAAACTTTGACAGGCGAGTCGTTTCCAGTTTCTAAGCAAAAAGATTCGACGGTCTGGGCTGGGACTACAAATCTAAATGGTAAGATAGTATTCATTCATACTTCATTTTTTGAGTTTCAGAACTTGAAACTATGTTTTTGTTAATTGAAATTTATCTCCTCCTCTCTTCAGGTTATATCAGTGTTAAGACTACAGCTCTGGCTGAAGATTGTGCAGTGGCTAGGATGGCGAAGCTTGTAGAAGATGCTCAGAACAAGAAGTCGAAAACTCAAAGATACATTGACAAGTGTGCTAAATATTACACACCAGGTTAGTGAATCTGAAATTGTACTACATCAAGTCAAAAACTTGTGTTCTGTCTTATTAATCACTTTAATGTCCTCTCCCTTTCCGATATGATATTTGCCATCGTCTATGTTATGAGATGAACCCCTTCTTCCGAAGCTTGCCAAAAGTCTTAACAGTCATTCTTTTTTACCCACCCTCATTAGCCTGCGTTAATCTGATTTCAACTGGTGATATTTTGCAGCAATTGTGGCTATAGCTGCTTGTTTGGCCATAGTTCCTACTGCATTAAAGGTTCACAACCGAAAAGAATGGTATCGCTTGGCTTTAGTTGCCTTGGTGAGTGCATGTCCATGTGCACTTGTGCTATCTACACCAGTTGCCATGTGTTGTGCACTTTCAAAGGCAGCAACATCAGGTCTTCTGTTTAAAGGAGCAGAGTACCTTGAGACTCTTGCTAAAATCAAAATCATGGCTTTTGACAAAACTGGGACAATAACTCGAGGAGAGTTTGCAATGGTCGAGTTCAGATCTCTCATTGATGGCCTTAGCCTCAATACACTGCTTTACTGGTAAGGCTACTACTCATACATGTGATGAGTAATAACGCTTTTTTAACATTATTGATAGTGATATAACAAGATTGATTTGTGGCATATAATCATAAAATGTGAACGAGGCATGCCACATTCTCATACTGAAGTAACTGAAATGGCTCTTTGTGGTTCATGATAGAGACAAAGTGGCATATGTTTGGATCTTATATTCTCTAGTGAATTTTTTCAGGGTTTCAAGCATTGAGAGCAAGTCAGGTCATCCAATGGCAGCTGCTCTCGTTGACTATGCATACTGCATTCAGAGAAGAGCAGCCAAATTTTTATTCATGAGATTAGCTTTGAGATTATCAGGTTCGAGGTCATGCGGAAGTCTGTCGAGCCAAAGCCTGATAGAGTGGAGCAGTTTCAGAACTTTGCTGGTGAGGGAATATATGGAAGAATTGATGGAATGGAAATCTATGTAGGGAATAGAAAGATCTCTTCAAGAGCTGGATGTACTACAGGTAAAAGGCTGATCTTCATTTTTCGCTTGTAATCATCGTAAAGATAGAACAGACGGATTATAGCATAGACATGAGAACTTTCAAAAGTATGAAGTAATAAATATGTGATTTCTCTTAGTTGATTTTGCGGATATGCGTGACCTGGTTTAGCCTTCAAAATTTCAGTGCCAGAAATAGAGGGTGATAGTATACAAAGAAAGTCTGTTGGATACATATTTTTGGGATCCTCTCCGGCTGGAATTTTCAGTCTTTCTGATGTATGTCGAACTGGTGTAAAAGATGCTATGACAGAACTGAAGCAGAGGGGTATCAAAACTGTGATGCTCACAGGTGATTGTTATGCAGCTGCCAACCATGTGCAGGATCAGGTACATTCAAATTTCTGAGCATCCCAAAGTGCTTCTATTTGATTCAAATGACTGAAGTCGAAACACTTTTGCAGTTAGGTGGAGTTTTGGATGAATTTCAAGCAGAACTCCTACCAGAGGACAAGGCTACAATCATTAAGGGCTTTCAGAAGGAAGCTCCAACAGCAATGATAGGCGACGGGCTTAATGATGCTCCTGCATTAGCAACAGCTGACATTGGTATTTCAATGGGCATCTCTGGGTCTGCGCTTGCAAAAGAAACAGGACATGTTATACTAATGACAAATGACATTGGAAGGATACCAAAAGCTACACGTCTTGCTAGAAGAGTTCGAAGGAAGGTAATTGAGAATATGATAATATCAATTGGTACGAAGGCTGCTGTAGTTGCATTGGCAATAGCAGGTTATCCGTTGGTATGGGCTGCTGTCCTCGCAGATACTGGAACATGCTTGCTAGTGATTTTGAATAGCATGCTACTTCTACGAGGAGCTACACATAAACATAAGAAAAAATGTTGTAAATCGTCTGCTTCTTTGCATGCTCATCACCATAAAAACAAAGCTTCTTGTTGCAAGTCGGAAAAGGCTCCTCAACTATGCTGCTCTGATATTGAGTCGCAAAAAGAATGTGGAAAGGAATCATGCTCATCCGAGGCATGGTTTCCAAGATGTCAACCTTTCCCCTTGGGGTCAACGTCATGTGGAAATAATCAATGCTCAGACTCCATTCAAAATAATAGTCGTCATTCTCATTTGCATCCTCAATGCTGCTCATCCAAGATGTCTGTTACAGCATGCCAGTCTGCTGTTTTAGAATCAAAGTCATGTGGAAGTAACAATTGCTCAGACTTCATTCACAGGAATAGATGTCATTCTTTGAGCAACTCCCTAATATGTTCTTCAGAGATGTCTGCTCCACGATGTCATTCTGCCTTTTCAAACTCCAAATCATGTGGAAGTACCAAATGCTCCAATTTCGCTAACGAAAATTGTTGCCAATCTCCCAGAATTCGTCAAAGGTGCTCTACCAAGAAGTCTGCTCATGGATGCCAATCTGAAGTTTCAAGTCCTAAATGTGGAAATACCACGTGTTCTGGCTCGATAGACAATAATATCCATCATTCACATTTGGATCATCAAACCTGCACGTCGGTATGTGCTCCGCAAAGCCCATCTGCAACTTCAAGCTCAAGGATACGTGGAAATACAAAGTGCCTGGACATCAGTAGCAAGAATTCTTGTCATTCACATGTTAACTTTGAAGCATGCTCTTCGAAGATGCCTGGTCCAGCATGCCAAAATGCTAATTCAGGTATGGCCGTGGTCTACTTCTTCATATTACCTTCCTCCCTTAAACCTGAAATCAGGTAGTCTATATTAGATGATATGCCACTCTAAGCACATAATCTCTTCTTCATACTGCATTCAGAGAAGAGCAGCCAAATTTTTATTCATGAGATTAGCTTTGAGATTATCAGGTTCGAGGTCATGCGGAAGTAGCAAGTGCCTAGAATCTGCAACCGAGGACGGTATTCATTCACTTGCTGATGCATTCACTGAGGAAAAGGTATTGGAGCAGGAAAGCTTGGATTTGGTCCAAAAAGATTTGGAATCAAACCATGATCTTAGTCATGGCTGCTGTGACGAGGAACATGATCATCATCCAAATCTAGACAAGGCATATGACAGCTGTGCATTACAAGAACCTTGTTATTCGGTTCAAAGAAATATAACTGACATATCAGAAACTGGAATCGAGGAAACTTCTCACTGTGATAGCACCAAACAAACATGCCAAACTGTAATTTCAGGTAGGCACCACCTTCAAAAACAGATAAGATATATCTTCCCAAAAATAACAATGATGGAGAGATACTATGCAATTCCTCCACCCATAGGCCCTGGACCGCCTCTTGGAATCTTCTCTGTATGGCAGATATGAAAAAAAAAACTACTAGTTAAGTAAATTTGAAATTTTCAGGTTCAATGACCTGCGGGAGCCTGGACTCTCTAGACATCCACGAGTGCCATTCACATGCTCATCCAACCTGCAAGGAGAAGGACTCGGAGGAACCACATCATTCTGTTGGCCATGGCTGCTCAGACAACGAACAAGAGCATTCACATCCAGAGAAGGCATATGACAGTTGTGCAACACAAGATTGTTGTTTTTCAGCTCAGGGCCATGGCACTGACCTATCCGAAAATGGAAGTCAAGAAAATGCTCATTGTGATAGCATTAAAAAGAGCATGGTCATCCCCAGTAGCTGCAAACATACACCACGAGGCCAGGTAAGTCATTGTGGATTTCACTCTAGAACTATCCCTACTGACGAAGAATTAGCCAAGCTCGTTATAAGATGTTGCAAGTACAGACCATGCCAGGATGTCCGTTCTGGCTGCAAAAAGACATGCTGCAAAATAGTGGTACAACCGCCTTATCAACCATCAATATCCTAAGGGACAACCACCACCACCACCATCATCATCATCTAGACTGCAGCGGTAGTAAAGTTTGTTCGGCATTGGAGAAGAGACACATTGGTGGATGCTGTGAGAGCTTCAGAAAAGAATGTTGCCCCAAGAACAATCATTTTGCCTCAAGTTTCGGAGGAGGTTTATCAGAAATTGTCATAGAGTAAGATGTGATCTAAAGTGTAAATATGTTGCAACTTTCCTACCTGTTTTATCTTCAAGAAGCTGAGCTGCTATTTTGTATGAATATAGCTGTTACACTGGCTTGTATAATATTAATCCTAAAAAAATGGTTTGTGTATCAATCATTTGCATGAAAAAATCATAGGCTACAAGCCTTCTCAAAAACTAATAGATTTATTTTAAAAATAGTGCTCTTAGGCCACATTTTATCAATCAAGCAGCTTGCTTTTAATACTATGCCAATTTAGGTAAAATAATTCTTCATGTATGATTAAAAAACAGAGTCATACTCAATAACAATACTTTCCAAGTCATATACTCTTTTTATATGGCACAACTTCCTTTTTAGTCCGTTTAAATGTGCCAAATAAATGCACGACAAATGCTTTCGCCATTGCCTCAACATCATCTGTAAATTGTAATAAAATCATCTAGAACCATTTTCCATCAGATATCAACTTCCAAAACATTCATAAATAATCCTCTGGACTTAGTGGAATCATCAAAACTCAAAGGTGACCTCGTTAACCCTAAATACTGATTTTATTGTCACCATCCAAAAAGCAACGTCACACACCTCAAATCAAATCTGATGTATAAGCCGAATAGTTTAAGTAAAAAATCATCTCAAAGTTGCAGAAAAGAAGATTGGAAGAAAATGCATACGAGACTCTTGGAGTAGAGTTAGGCCATAATGAAAGAAAACGAGACACGACAAGAAAGTTCCTAAAATCTGGTATCATAAGCATAAAGGGTATCTACTACAACATTAGAATTTGATATACATATGAAACAAAAATAAAAACTGTAAATGATATATGGTGATTTGGAACGCAGGATCTCACCACAACTTCGAAATGACTCAACTGCTAGATTTGATCAGCTGCCATGAGATACACCCTGAAGAATAACAAAAATAGGGTGAGTACAAATCATATGTACTAAATAGGCTTGGCCTACTAAGTATAAAATAGCTAATCAGAACTCACAAAATCATTTGGCGGGTGTACTTTAATGCAGATGCGTAGATCCGCCCCTGTTACTGAGCTTTAGCTATCAGGACAAAGACCCATGGGGGACTCACAAATCTCATGATCTCAGAATGTCATCCACTTGTCACCTAGCTCATGGTCAAAGGATATATAACGTGTTGTCACCTAGCTCATGGTCAAAGGATATATAACGTGTCTCATTTTCTTTCTCAAATAGTACTTGCACATTATGAACAATAATATGATGAATGAGGAGAATGCTCACAACATAAAGACATAATCAATGCAATATATATCCAAAATAATTCAACATTTCTAAACTCCACATTTGAAAGGTGCATTAACTATTTGTAAAATTGGTTCAAGCTTCCAACTTGAGCATCTCAATCCAACATGCCAAAATGATCAACTCAAATCCCTCTTTTGGGTAGTCTCAGGTTCACAAAGCAAATAGTATCATGAAACGCCTCAGAAAGAGCAAAGAATCAATAAACATCGCCCACACAGGTGAAACAAATATATTCAACAATTTCCAATATCTCTATATCATGATACGGTCCCATCCCATAGTTTAGTTCATAAGTGTATTCAGTTTAGAAGAAGGACAAGTCAAACCCAACTTTGCTTGAATCACTCTGCCGATGCTTTTTCTTTATTCACAACCCCAAAATGATCCCCCAACTAATAAAAAACAAAGGTACACATCAAAATGTTTCAAACAATATCAATATTTATGAGCTTTGGAACTGGGATTAAAATCGTCAAAAAATCTCATCCAAATTGAAAGGATTAAAAATCAGAATTTTATTTGAAAAATATGTTCGACAAGTAAAAAAAGCCTGTGGTTGAAAATTCCATAAAAAATGAGTTCCAAATCAAAGAATTTGGGTGAGGAACTCCAAAACTCACATTTGAAATCTTATTTTAAAGTGTTTTGGAAGGTAAAATTTGAGGAAATTGATAAAGAATTGTTAAAGGAACATATCCAAACAAGTTTCCTCAACATATCCCTGAAAAGCTTCTTCTCCTAAGCTCCCAAATGAATGAACATAGAAAAATTGGGAGGACTCCAACTTTATACTATTTGGTGAAAAAGGTCCCGTGAAGACTAGCCGGATGTCGCAAATGCAGCCCACTTAGCCTGACCTGAACCGTCGTGAATGCTATAGCAATGTCGCAATTGCTGCAAACTGTTCACCCATGAACATATCTACACGTTCACGATCATACCTTCCCACTATCACCTCTCTGCAAATGCCCTTGGGGACCTTAGGCCGAGGTCCCATTGCACCAACTATCAGAAACCAACAACTTACGGCCAAAATATTTTCAAACGGACCCCCAAAATTCATTTGGCGTTCGAAAAAAATAAACTGAATATGTTGCTTCACTAGTTAATTTCATCATTTTGGACTCACTGAAATCATTAGATTTTCAAAATATATTGTTGTGGCAGAGATACCCTCTTGGACCTCTCTTAAGTCTAAAAACTCAACTTCTCACCTAAACATCCAAAACACAACCTTAGGCCTCGAGATTCTAACAAACCATCTTAATAGACCTGAATCGATGTTTTGGATGCAATAGAACCTGACTCGATTTTTCAGATGCAATAGAACTGACAGACTTATCATCTGATGTTTGAATCATGAAATGTTGACCAAACTTAACCATTTCTATATAGCTCAATTCAAAAGGTTCAAAACCACCAAAATCTCACCAGATTTCATCGGGAACCACGCCACCATTCTCGCAATACATAATATGCATGATAATGCTAATAGGAATGGCAAAATAGTCATTTCATGCATAAAAGTAATCTCTCATGAAATGGAACATTACAGTAACCACCACTAAAACACAGGCTTTAAATAAAAAGTAAATAGAGTACTTGAAGAGGTGAAAAGATGAAAATATCTACGCTGCATATCAAACTCCACCTCCCACATAGCCTCCTCAATAGGTTGGTGTAGGTGCCGCTACTGTACTTTCTCTAAATCAATATGCTTGGAGCTCTACTGTCCAATATGTCTATCCAATATCATAATAGGCTCCTATACAAAGGCAAAATCCTAATCCAAAGCACAATCGACATTGAATCATATGGGATTTATCCTGATGTGCTGAAAGATTTGGAGGTAAAGCCAACCTATAGGCTATATCTCCATACTTCTCTAAAATCTTAAAAGGACCAATAAAACTTGGACTAAATTTCTCCTTCTTCCCAAACCTCATCACACCCCTAGTGGGTGACACTTTAAGCAAAATATGCTCATCAATGGCAAAGGACACATCCCGAACACACCTTTCTGCATAGCTATTTTGCCGACTCTATGTAGTCATAAGATGCTACTGAATCATTCTCACTCTAACTACAAAGTCTCTCAACAAATTTGTTCCCCAATGTCGTACCTTAAATGAATCAAACCATCCAATGGGAGATTTATACCTCCTCTCGTATAAAGCCCTATACGGTGCCATCTAAATGCCAAAATACTAACTATTATTATAAGCAAACCCCACAAGGGGAAACAATTGGTCCCAATGACCACCAAAATCCATAACACAAGCTTAAAGCATCTTCAAGCACTTTAATCACTTGGATTGACTATCGATTTGAGGATGAAAATTAAAGTAGTGCTCAATCTTGGTAGCTATTTGCTCTTTCATAGAGCTCCAAAAATGTGAGGTAAACTGTGTACCTCTATCAGACAGAATGAAGATAAGTACACCATGAAACTAAAAAATGTCATGAATATAGATCCTGGCCAATAACTCCACATTATAACAAGTCTTCATTAGAATGAAATATGCTAATTTGGTCAACCGATCTACAATTACCTAAACAAAATTATGTTTACACCAAAGTCAGAAGGTAATCCTTTCACGAAGTCTATAGTAATATGCTCCCACTTCAACTCAAGAATAGGCATCCTTTACATCATACCACTTGGTCTTTGATGCTCATGCATCACTTGCTAGCAATTAAGTACTTGGCTACAAAGTCCACAATGTCTCTCTTCATATCACACCACCAATAATATTGTTTCAAATCATTAAACATCTTAATTGCCTCCTAGGTGAATAGAATACGTTAAACAATGAACCTTCTCCAATATCATACACACCCAACCACCAACTCTAGGCACGCAAATGCAACCACCAATCGTCAAAACTCCTTTAGAATCTAGACAAGCCAACTTAGCTTCACCCTTCAACACTTTGTGCCAAATCGCTCTCAACTTGTCATCATTAAATTTATGGGCACGAATTTAATATATCAAGGTATATCTAGCCTTAATGAAACGCAAAACATGATGAGTTGTTGAATTGTTGAGTTGGACTAGCTTGCCAAGGACTGAACCTGTAACACCAAAGATCTCTCCTCTGTCTTAAGAAAAACCAAACTTTCCATGCTTGGTACCTTTCAACTCAAAGCACCTGCTACCATGTTTGCCTAGTCCAAATGATAAAGAATGATAATGCCATAATCCTTCAACAATTCCAACCATCTACGCTACTTGATGTTTAAATTTGGTGAGAAAAAGATATTGAAGTATATAAAGGTTGGTAAAGACCTCACAATGCACACTATATAGATAATATTGCAATAACTTCAAAATAAGACCACCACTACTAACTTAAGATCAAGGGTAGGGTAGTTCTTCTCATGCACCTTCAACTATTGAGAAGAATGGGGTATAACCCTCTTTTTGCATCAAAACACTAGCCAAGCCAAGACCTAAAGCATCACAAAATAAAACAAATGCCACACCCTCCTCTAGTAATGCCAAGACAGGTGTCAAGATTAATAACTCCTTTGAGATATTGAAAGCTTACCTCTTACTCATTCATCTCATGAAAAACCATAGTCTTCTTGTCACTGTTAGGACCTGTATGTCCTTAAGTGGATCTTTGTGTTACAAGCCTCACACATTGAGTCCCCTTAGTAGCATGGAGGTGTTGGTTGGCCAAGAAAATGCCTCCTTCTACGACTTTAGCGATTTGGGTCCATTTAAGGGGTTTAAAAGGTATGGTGATTTCTAGTTTTATTTTATGTAAAATAAAGATTGTTTGAAGCTTGGGGTATGTTAAATTGAAAGAAAATCTTGAAAAGATAGCATGTTAAAGTAAGTTGTGAATATGGAGGTTAGGGCCGAAATTTGAAATATGCTTATAAGTAGTGTTATATTGTTTTAGAACCATAAATTTGTGTTTAAATAGTATGAAAATGATCCTTGTGGGATGAAAGAAGTATTGAAAACTATTTATATGTATGTGTGAAGTTGGCCGAAATTAGGGTCTATGTATGTAGTTAAATGTTATGTTATAGCGTTGGAAGTATAAGTTTGACGTTTAGTTGATGCAATATGGTTTTTGAAACCTAAAGGAGTGCTTGAATATGATATGTTGCCCTATTTTGTAGTGGTGATAAAAATGAGGTTCTTTAGTGAAATTGGTATAGTTATGGCATTGGTAGTACTTGTTGATGATGTTGTTGTTGTTGTGTTGATTAATTGGAGCCGAGATAGATTCTCGAGGTGGTCTATTTTAAGGGGAAGTGTTGTCAAAATTTTTATGTTGATTAATTGGAGCCGAGATAGATTCTCGGGGTGGTCTATTTTAAGGGGAAGTGCTGTCGAAATTTTTATAAAGTTAGGGGCAAATTTGGGATTTGAGGCCCGAAAAGGCTTTTAGCTAATCATTGGTGTTATTGTGATTTGTTATAGACGTTGGACATCCAGAAATATAAGTTGGATTGGCTTGGCATTGGGATTAGTTTGGAGAAGGAATTGAGATATGTAAAGCATCTTCTTTCTTTTGGCATGATTTAGTTAGACATAGATTGCGCTATGAACCTCAAAAGAACCTAGTCTTGCACTCCGGGCTAATGTGTGATTTATATTAGTTCTTTGGCATTCTTATGATACTTGGAAGAAAAAAATTTGTACAAAAGCTCTTAGATTATACTTCATCAGTACATGTAAATTTCTCTGCAACAAAAATTAAAGTTTCTGCTGAGCTCTTTTTCATTTGTCTTCGTGAGTTAAAAAAATTGATTTCTATGCCATGTTGATTTTTATCTTACCGTCGTTATCTTATTGTTTGAGATTTCTTCAACTTTGTATGTGTGAAGAGCCTCGTGACTATGAAATTGGTTATTCAAAGTTATTGTATGCGATAATATTCTCTTTGTGCTCTTGAATAGTTTTCTCTAAGCAAATTTATTGTCAGGAGTGCAACACTATACCAGAATTGATGGGAAAAAAATAAGAATCTTGCTTTGTGTAGTTGATTTGGATCAGAAAAATTACTGCTGATTTTACCTAAGTATTGATATTAGCTGTTCTCTTTTTTTTTTTAGATTTTTTGACAGAGTAGTTTTCTTACGATAATAATCAAGAAAGTTCATCAAATATTTTGAATTTTACTTTCATGCATTAGAGCATGTTTATTGAAATGTAATAATATTATCTTTGAGTGTTTCGATTATCCTACAGTATGGTGTGCTATTTTCCTTCAAGGATAATGGTCGGCTTTCATTTGCACATAACATGTTTGATGAAAGTCATGTTCAAATTATTAGAAGAATGGTCCCTTGAATCTAAGTAAGTATGTAATCAATTTTTATATTAGGAGCCAGCGAAAGAAACAAAAGAAAAATGATCTTTATAGCTACAATTGAACAAGAAAGGAATATAACAGTAACAAACCTGAAATTTAAGGAAGCTATACTTATGTTCGATCCTTGGTGGTCGTATGAAAAATTTGTTATAATCTTGACTTGTAGGTCCTTGACGTCCGTAAACTGTAATAATAGGTAGAATTGGATAAGTTGAATGAATTTATGCTCTAATAGTTTCAAAAGTGTAAATGATTGTAACTTTTGACAGAAAGCTCGAAATGCTTTGAAAATAGTTTCGAAATGCCTTGTAGGAATTTGTAGTTTTGAAAGCTTTGAAAGAATTTCCAATAATTAGTATTCTGATTTAGAGTATGATTATTGTACTCATCATTTGGCGTTGTGATACTGATTGTATGCCTTATAATATGCTTTGATGTTGGTATTATGCCTGGGCGCGACTCGTTAAATCCGAGCGTTCCAGAACATATCCTTTGTGGGCGTGACTCGTTAAATCCGAGAAGTCCAGAACATATCCTTTGTGGATGCAACTCGTTAAATCGGTTCAAAATATATCCTTTGTGGACGCGACTCGTAAAATTCGAGCGGTCTAGAATATTTTCTTTGTGGGCACGACTCATGAAATTCGAGCGGTCTGGTACATATCCTTAGTGGGCGCGACTCGAAATCTGAGCGGTCCAGGACATATCCATGGTGGCGCGACTCGAAATTCGAGTGGCCTAACTTTTGCACTATGCCATTTTTGTAGTAGGACTTGTGAGTATAGAGATGCCTAGCTCACTTATCCTAGGTTTGATATGTGACGGAGATCTCAGAGATTTAAACTTTCTGGTACTTGCGGTAAATGGCATATGTTTTAGAGGTCACCACCGGTTCCAGTCCGTTAGACATGGCTTGGTATTTTGAAAATAAATATTCTAATGGTTTGGACACGCATTTGATTTTTATACTTTTATTTTGGATTGCTACCTTGATTTATATGTTGTACATTCTATTTTACATATTCGGTACGTATTTCGTACTGACCCCCCTTTCTTCGGGGGCTGCGTTTCATGCCCGCAGGTACCGACGTATAGCGTAGTGATCCCCCAACTTAGGAGTTCTGACGGCTGTTTGAAGTGGTCCTTTTGCTTCGGAACAAACACTTGATATATATACTTGTTTCTCTATTTTGCATTTATAGTCATTTGAGGGTACGACGGGGCCTTGTCCCATCTGATTCTGTTGGTATAGTTAGAGGTCTGTGGACGCCTGTGAGTATGGGTTGGGATAGTTTGTATAACTATATATGTATGATATGTATGTTGGGCAGTTTAACTGCAGAGGTAACCTTGTTGACCCGTATGAATATATATATTTGCGGTTGGCTGGGACTTTTCTGTTTGCAAGGTTTGGATAGTCTATAAAACAAAGAAAACTTTGCCAAAATTTCTATAAAAATAAGATATCTGTTGTAATTAGAATCGGGCTTTATGTTTGTGTCTGAGTGCCCTATCAGCACCAGTCACGGGCCCACAAGATGGGTCATGATAGAAGTGGTATCAGAGCAGTTCATCCTTGGAGTGTCCATAAATCGTGTCTAGTAGAGTCTTGTTTATCGGTGTATCGTGTACCACATCTATAAATCCTCTGAGTGTCCACAGACCGTGTCTAGTAGAGTCTTGTTTATCGGTGTGTCGTGCACTACATCTATAAACAAGAGGCTACAGGACATTTAGGGTGTTACTCTTTTTGTAATCTTAGATCGTGCGTTAGAGCGGTGTTAGTAGGATTATCCCCCTTTCTAACAACATTATTTTGGATTCAGATATGCTTTCGAAAAAATACCAGCTGCCCGGAGGGGCAGGTTTGCAGCAGTAGGTGAGGCCCGAAGAGGTTGGGGAACTACTAAGGCTCGTGATCAGACGGTAGCCAGATTAGCTACTTCAACAGCTGCTAAGGTTCGAGTGTCAAAACCTCCAGCCCCTCAGCATGGTTCAGAGATTGGGGAGATAAGAGAGGCAGTCCAGTTATTAACCTAGTTAGTGACAGAACAGGTCCACAGGCAGGGTACAGGCGGTGAGCAGGTAGCCCATCATGATAGTTCGCGGGATCATGATTTCCTAGCATGCGGGCCACCAGAGTTTTTTGGGTCCAAACCTTCATAGGACCCCCATGAGTTCGTGCGGCAGATGCAGCGGACTTTGCGGATAATTGGCGCATCCAAGACCGAATCAGTGGAGCTAGCCTCATACCAACTTCATGACGTGGCGGCCAACTGGTATGAGTCTTAGATGTTATCTAGAGGCGAGGGTGCCCCGCCAGTTATTTGGAATGAATTCACTGGGGCATTTTTGGCTCCCTTCCTACCCCCAGAGGTCGGACATGCCATGGAGGACAAATTTTTAACGTTGAAACAGCAGGGTCAGTCGGTTCGAGAATATAGTTTGGAATTTGATTCATTGGTCCAGTATGCACCCGCCCATATTGCCAGTATGACAGACCGAATGCATCGATACATAGTGGGATTGGACTCGTATTATGTCGATAGTTGTTTAGTGATGGCCACCCAACCTGGTATGGATATTGCCTGTATTTAGGCCCATGGCCTGGGCATGAAGGATCGTCGCTGAGGATACCAAACTGACAGAGCGAATGATAGAGGTCAGCCCAAGAGGGCCAGGTAGTCCAGATCGGCAGGGGATTTTTGGGGCAGACTGCCCCAGCAGGAGCAGAGTAGGTACTCTCCCCGGCCAGTACAGAGTACACCCTCGCTGATCACTAGTAAGAGGTCGGGGAAAGCAAGTTCGAGTTTCAGTAATCAGACGAGGCTGCTTAGACCTCGGTGTCCTTATTGCGAGAAACGACACCTTGGGGAGTGTTTTCATGCTATGGGCGCTTCTTTCAGATGCGGCCAACAGGGCCACCAGGTGCGGGATTGTCCAATTAGGAGCAGAGTAGACAGGTTAGCTCAGCCGACCAGGTCAGTTGTTGGGTCCTCATCAGCCTTGGTAGCAATGCACCCTACGGGGCGAGGTACATCAGGTATATTACTAGTTTGATCTTGGATTTACATTCTCAGATATATATCTCCTTTTCGGGGGCTGTTCGGTATTTGTTTGGGACCGTGATACTAAGGCTAATTTGGATTAGACTTGATGGGTGTCGATTAGTTAGCTTCTTGTTATGCTAATAAGGTTTGGACATCCATCAGTTGAAGTGTTAAAATGTTGAATTCTAAGTTTGAGACTATGGCTAATGTAGTAGATAAGTGTAATGTATGTTCATGTGCAAAACAAGTTAGAAGTTCATTTTCTACGAGTTGTATTAGAGCCTCTGATTGCTTTGAATTAGTACGTATGGATGTTTAGGGTCCACATAAGCATGCACTTATGATGGTAGTAAGTACTTCAATACTATAGTAGATGATTTTTTTTAAAGGATGACTTGGGTTCACTTACTAAAGTTGAAGTCTGATATATGTGTGGTTATCGAATAGTTCAAGAACTTGATATCTAAAGTCTAGGTCCAGAATGTTAGTTCATATAGAGTCTTCATTTACTCAAAAGGGATATGTGTAGTATGACTTAGAGAACAGGGAGCTGTTCATCAGTAGAGATGTTATGTCTCCTTTTATGGTCAGTGAAAGTGGTGACAAAAGTGTGTTATTTCTTGTTAATACTTATGGTTTGTTTGATACTAATTATGGAAGACGAAATTAGTCAAGTCTATACTTGCTCTTGTGGCAATTAAAGGTTGGCATATACACCCAGCAGGTGTATTTGATACTTTCTTAAAAAGTGGATTATTTGATGAAATCTATGTGCAGTTTCCTCAAGGTTTTTCTGGAGTTGGAGGGAGAATATAGTGTGTAGCTCCAAGACGTGGAATGCCAAACTAACTAAAGCACCACTAAGCTTCAGATTTTAACAAAGCCAACATGATCATTCACTTTTTACCAAAAAAAAAAAAAGAAAAGCTCCCCCTTAAGTTATAAATACGACATATAAGGCCAGTTTAACATTCGAGGACGAATGTCTTAAGGGGGGAGGATGCTAGGACTCGTGTGTCCTTAAGTGGATCTTTGCATGTCCTTAATTGGTTTATTTAGAAAAAGTTTGGGGACCAATGTGTAATTGCTAAGACTTGAAGTCTAGAAAGAAAGCAAGTGTGCCCCACTTTAAAGTGGGGGGGTTCTAAATGGAACAAGTGTTGGTGGGACCAAGATATTGTCTTTGTTTCACTTATATATATGTACATATGTCTCTCTTATATAAGACTAACATCAAATGCTCCCACACTTAGAAAAAAAATCAAAAACCAAGGACCATTTCTTCAAGCTCTCGGGTTGCTATACTGCAACACCAAGAAATTGCATTTTTTGATCCTAAAATTATTTTGATGCTATAAACCTTACATATTGAGTCCCCTTAGTAGCGTGGAGGTGTTGGTTGGCCAAGAAAACGCCTCTTTCTACGACTTTGGCGATTTGGATCCATTTAAGGAGTTTAAAAGGTATGGTGATTTCTAGTTTTATTTTATGTAAAACAAGGGGTTTTAAAAGGTATGGTGATTTCTAGTTTTGTTTTATGTAAAATAAAGATTATTTGAATCTTGGGGCATGTTAAATTGAAAGAAAATCTTGAAAAGATAGCATGTTAAAGTAAGTTGTGAATATGGAGGTTAGGGCCAAAATTTGAGATATGCTTATAAGTAGTGTTATATTGTTTTAGAACCATAAATTTGTGTTTAAATAATATAAAAATAATCCTTGTGGGATGAAAGAAGTATTGGAAATTGTGAGATATGCTTATAAGTAGTGTTATATTGTTTTAGAACCATAAATTTATGTTTAAATAGTATGAAAATGATCCTTATGGGATGAAAGAAGTATTGGAAATTGTTTATATGTATGTGTGAAGTTGGCCGAAATTGGGGTCTATGTATGTAGTTAAATGTTATGTTGTAGTGTTGGAAGTATACTGTTGACGTTTAGTTGATGCAATATGATAGGGTCTATGTATGTAGTTAAATGTTATGTTATAGCGTTGGAAGTATAAGTTTGACGTTTAGTTGATGCAATATGGTTTTTGAAACCTAAAGGAGTGCTTGAATATGATATGCTGCCCTGTTTTGTAGTGGTGATAAAAATGAGGTTCTTTAGTGAAATTGGTATAGTTATGGCATTGGTAGTACTTGTTGATGATGTTGTTGTTGTTGTTGTATTGATTAATTGGAGCCGAGATAGATTCTCGGGGTGGTCTATTTTAAGGGGAAGTGTTGTCGAAATTTTTATAAAGTTAGGGGCAAATTTGGGATTTGAGGTCCGAAAAGGCTTTTAGCCAATCATTGGTGTTATTGTGATTTATTATAGACGTTGGACATCCAAAAGTTCTTTTTTGATTTTGTAGGATCCATGCAGAAAATGGATGCAATTGATGTTCTTAGACGTTGGACATCCAAAAGTATAAGTTGAATTGGCTTGGCGTTGGGATTAGTTTGGAGAAGGAATTGAGGTATGTAAAGCATCTTCTTTCTTTTGGCATGATTTAGTTAGACATAGATTGCGCTATGAACATCAAAAGAACCTATTCTTGCACTCCGGGCTAATGTGTGATTTATATTAGTTCTTTGGCATCTTTATGATACTTGGAAAAAAAAATTTGTACAAAAGCTTTTAGATTATACTTCATCAGTACATGTAAATTTCTCTGCAACAAAAATTGAAGGTTCTGCTAAGCTCTTTTTTATTTATCTTTGTGAGTTAAAAAAATTTAATTTCTATGCCATGTTGATTTTTATCTTACCGTCGTTATCTTATTATTTGAGATTTCTTCAACTTTGTATGTGTGAAGAGCCTCATAACTATATAATTGGTTATTCAAAGTTATTGTATGCGATAATATTCTCTTTGTGCTCTTAAATTGTTTTCTCTAAGCAAATTCATTGTCATCATATAGGAGGAAATTAAGAGGTGTTACACTTCTGATTCAACTTAATCAATGGAGATGCGATAGAAGAGAAAGATGAATTATTGATAATAACCTGCTAAATCAATAAAACTTTAAATCTTAAAGGAGGAAGTAGGCCTCACATAATCACAAACTGCTAGAACTTGAGCTGGATCGACCATAATCCCTTTCTTAGTCACCAGGTGACCCAAGAAAGCCATATAATCAAGACAAAATTCACACTTATAGAACTCACAACTTTCGAAGATGGTCCTCTAGTGATGAACATGCATAATCAACCTCATTCTTATAATAGAACAAGATGTTATCAATAGATTATATAATAATAATAATAAAGGAATTCAAATAAGGTCAAAACACACGATTCATCAACTCCAAAAAAGAGGCGAGGCATTATTCAACCCAAAGCATATGGTCATAAACTCATAATGCCCATAACAAGTCCTAATAGCTATCATTTGGGATATACAAGTCTCGAACTCTCAATTGATGGTTATTTAATCTCAAGTCAATCTTGGAAAATAATGCATCTTGATGATAAAATAAATCATCAATGTAGAGAAGAAAATACTTATTCTTGTTCCTAAATCCTTTCTTCAACATATTTACAAATCACTATTGACTTGGTGACTTAGAGTCAGATTACGTTATGATCCTATTATTGTGTATGTTAATAGGAGCTTGGGAAAAACTTTGAGTTTCTATCTCTATGTAAGCTTCCATGGTGGGTAAAATCCCGCTATGGTGTGGCCACCTTGGTAGGTCATATCCTGCCATGGAGGGACAATGCTGATGTAATACAATGAAGTCCAAAATCATCTTGATTCTTACATAAGGGAAAATTCCCTTATGTAATAGAGGCATTATGTTATGATCAATGTTAGAGTAAATGATGGACTAAGGTATGCGGTTGATATTATGTGTACTATTTATGGTAAAGGTAGTTGGGATGGTAAGAGGATGTGGGTAAAAAATTTGGATGGTGCATTTTCTTATTGTATGTGGATGGTGCAC
This sequence comes from Solanum virginianum, assembly GCA_000787875.1. Taxonomy (NCBI): domain Eukaryota; kingdom Viridiplantae; phylum Streptophyta; class Magnoliopsida; order Solanales; family Solanaceae; genus Solanum; species Solanum virginianum. The sequence continues at coordinate 2,203 of DF364503.1, read as the reverse complement.
TGACCGATAATGTCTACCAGTACAACATTATTTGTACTGATACCGTTGTTGTTGTATATACCATTTGATATATCTTATTGCAGAATTGGTAGTGTTTCTGAGGTGAATACAATGATTATCTTTGAAGCTTCTACTACTCTTTTCCTTATGTTGGAGTAGTGTCTTATTCTTTTGATCTCTTATTCTTTTAGGTACCTATTTAGACTAGATTCCTTGAGGGTGCATGTTAAACGTCTTTTTCAAAAAAAATAATTTGGACTTTAAACTCTGTACTTGATAATTATATGATTTCATCTGTATTATATTCTATTCCTTTCATTTTTTCTCATGATTTAATTGGTTGGGAATTAAAAGTTCCCCTATCTAGGTGTTAGAGAAGGTGCCCACACGATCTGGTGGGTAGCTAGAACATGATAGCTACATTATTATGGGATCTGACAATTTGTGTTGCTCATTGTAGAGATTTTAAAAAGAGACTCTAAAATTTCACTAGCAAAGGTGACATGGATCTATGTCTCAATGCTATATATGTTGAACCATCGAAGAAATTGTGCCCTAATACATGTCAATCTAGCTAATAGTGTGAAATTGAACCCTTTGGACTCAACCTCATTTGATAACAATCATTTCAACATGTTTTTTTGCTGAGAACAAAGGATTGTTCCAATCTAATGCAACCTTTTACAATGACATAGACTCAGTAATTGTTATCAACAAATTGCAAAAGGAGAAGACTTTCTTTTTTGATTTTGTAGGATCCATGCAGAAAATGGATGCAATTGATGTTCTTACCAAAAATGCCGGAGAAATCAAGAAAATTGTCGCGTCAAAACTAATTCAAGAAAAAACCTATTATTTATCATATATATGTTAGAACCCGCATTATGGTATGTTGGAACCATTGCAAACTTTGGGACCAATGTTGTCATTTTTGGGAAACTTGACACTTAAGTGTATTTTTAAAGAATATGAAAAGTTAAGTTGGAATTCTTATGTATGTATGTGTGTGTAAACTTATGGATATATATATATAGGTACATGTGTACATTTTAAGGCCAACTAGAAGTCATTTAATCACATATTTATAAAAATATACAATAATTTTTTTTAGAAGGTTAAGTGTTGAAATTATATTAGTCCAAATGTCAAGTGAACCAAGATATTATGTTTATTAATTACCTTGTGTATTATATACATACATGTGTGTATAGAAGGTTCAAGATCTTTCCTTATTTCTTCTTCCTTTCAAAATGAACATCCTGAAATCACTGTAGCAACCCTCTCGGGTTGCTACAGTATAAAGGAAAATTTTTTTGATTTTTTGCTCCTTTTTCTGAATTGATGCTACAAACTTGTCATATTGGATCCCCTAAACATCGTAGAAGCATTGGTTTGTCAGTCATGTGTGTGGGTCTAATTAACTTGGAAATGATTCTTGTAGTGTGGAAAGATTATGAGAACTTGTGAATATACATTCTTGAAATGGTTGGTCGAATTGGGCTCTTGAAGTATTGAAATGTGGCGTTTTAGCGTTGGGAGTTTTCGTTGAATGTTGGAGTGTTGTGCTATGATTCTTGGAGTGTATAGAAGTGATTTAATATGTTAATTATGTATGTAAATGGGTGCTGTCCAGTTTTACTGTTTTGGGGAAGAAATGTGAAATGTTGCATTTTGGCATTTTAAGGTTCCGTTTGAAGCTTGAAGGACATATTTGGGTTTTTGAAGCTTGTAGAAGTATTTGAACATGTTGTGTATGTGAATAATGTGTTGCTGGCCCTATTTTTTCAGTTTTGATAAGGAACAAGGGTTGTTAATGAATTAATGAAGTTTTGGGGTTTAAAATAGCTCCTTGTTATTCTATGGTTGTTGTTGCTGGTTAAATGGGGTCAAGTTGGAACCCCGGGATGACCTAATTTAAGGGGTTATGCTGTCAAAATTTCTATAGAATCTTTAGAACTAAACTTGAAGGTTAAAGACCATAATGGAGCCTAACTAGTTATAACATTATTGTGATAATTGTAGACACCGGGCGTCCGGAAGAATAAAATTAGATTGGTTTGTCGTTGGAGCTAACTTGGCATCGGAAGAGAGGTATGTAAAGTTTTCCCTCTTATGGCATCACTAGTTTTGAAACATCAAGTATGGTAATGTTTGAAAAATTCTTTATATTTCCAACTTGAGCCTAAAGTGAACATTTGTTCCT
>DF364505.1:6550-22802 GCA_000787875.1 Solanum virginianum | reverse complement strand
TTTGAATAATTGTCTAAGACCAGATTGGGTACCGTCGCCTTCTTTATATAATTTGAATAGTATAATTTATGCCTATTAAATTCCCACCATTTGCATTGAATTGATTTTTTATGTAAATTGGTTAGTGATGACATAGGTGCATAAATGTTATCGAGAAATTATTCATATGGTGTCGAAATAGTTGTGAAAACATGCTTTATCACTTTTGATGGGGTATATACTTTGAATAACATGTTGGCGTCATGGTTGTGGTGTGAAAATCATGTGGGTGTGTGCATTTTTTCTTTGATACTATTAGAATAAAGTTGAAAAAGTCATATGGGGTCTATTGTGATGGGCTTTGAACCTCAGGTAGTTGAGTTTCTTGTCTACGAGTAGATTTAATGGCCCGTGGAACATTCAACATGTCATAATTGCCCATCATATAAGATTTCAAAAACCTAAAATTTTAGAGTATCCATCAGATGAGACCTTCTACGAGTCATAAAATACTTTATGACTCATAGAAAGGCCTCGTAGATCCCTACCTGGAATAAATTCAGACATTGGAATTCTCTACAACTCAGTCTATGACTCGTAAACCATTTTACAAGTCATACCTGGTCTCGTGGACTTTTCCAGTGATAAAAATTATTTGGACCACTATTTTACAAGAGCTCTTCATGGATAATAGTACCAACTATGACTCGTAAAGTTGCTTTCGTAGACCCTTCTGTTCTGCAACTTAGTCTGAGTTGTTTTGTCTTTTAATTTTTTATTTGTGGGGCTAACCAAGGTGCATAAATGTTCATGTTCAAGGTACTATGGCACCAAATGTTAAGCGTGATGAGATCAAGGCCATGCAAAAGAGGCTCAGGGATGAGTCTTCAGAGGATGAGTAGGCCACCACATTGAGTGGCTAACTAGAGGACCTCAGAATCGACCCAGACCTAGAGGTGGCTCGAGCATAGACTAGAGTTGCTGCCAGAGCTAGGCAGACTCAGTCTTTTGCTATTTGCACTCCCTAGTATGATGAAAGATATCACAATAAGAGTGACTCACCCCAGATGACTCCATCTAAAGAGGAGTCTAGCTCTGCGTCAGGCTCTGAGGACGGATGAGAGACAAAGTATTTCGTATTACCTCGATCATCACCTCCAGATGCTCTCACTAACTAGTAGTGTCTTGAGGACATGTGGGAGATCTATGTGCATGGCAGTAATAAATAGAGCGGGGCAAGCCATTTCGCTCCATTTATGAGGAACCCCAAGTCATATCAGGCAAAATCGACAGTGTCCTTGGCCTCCAGGATATGATGATTAAGTACGGGCGCAAGTGGATGACACACGTACTTAGGTGATACTCCCAAACTATAGTGAGGGAGTTCTATGCTTCATACACAACCATAGTACACCACTTTTCCCAAGGGGAAGAAGCCCTTCACTTAGCCCAAACTGATCGAGACAAGAGTGAGGGGCCGACAGGTAGATATATCGGAGACCACCATTCGCCGTATACTTTTTACGCTACAGTTCCTTGCCCCTAGATCCATAGCAGAGTTTGACTACACAGTGTGGCAGATGAGGGGCCTATTGGTGATGAGAGATCTGGAGCAACGATCCAGCTTGATGAGATAGGTAGTTGGTTATATTACTAAGTAGGGTCTGAAACCTTCCTGGGTCACCACTCACCTAGAGCCTTTTCAAGGTTTTGCTCAATTTCCCCATAAGTTCTGGTGGGCAGTTGTTTGATCACGCATTTAGCCTACTCTTGCTGTTAATACTTTGACGTTGGAGTGTGCAGTACTGGCTGCCATCATCTTGGCTGGTTATGATATTGATCGGGCCCACCTTATCGCTGAGTAGATTCATGAGGTTGTACTGAAAAGGTCCACCTCCATCTTATCTGCTTACTTGATTAAAGGCTCTGTCTAAAGTCGAGGGTTGGGAGTTTGCACCAGCTGGACCAACTGATTAAGGCCCAATATACATTAAATGTCAGCCTTATCAAGGATAAGGAGAACTCGGTGGTACTTTGCCGAGCACAACACCAGCCTGCTCGTATGGCAGAGATGTTCTCCCTAGGGCCACCACCTGAGGGTTCATAAACCACTACCACTACTGCTACTACTGAGGATAGGCTCCCACAGCCAAAGGCAAATGAAAAGAGGGGTCCACTATTTCTATTCCTACACCATAGGCCAAATTATCATAGTCTAATCCTATGAGAATAGTCTACATGTTAGCCATATCTATACAGGCCATGGTATAGAGGTTATCTCATGTTGAGTCACAGATGACTTAGCATGTTCAGCAGATTAATACATGGGTCTGCCAAGCCATTTTAGACTCGGAGGGTCGCATGCAGGCATTCATGGTACCAACTATTTAGGACCATCTCTCCACCATGGATACTCATATTGACACCTTTGAGGTGAAGGTACAACGGAGCTTGAGCAAAGCCTGGCCATCAAACTTATTGGCCATCGAGATAAAGATCCAACAGCTCTGGGCTGACATGACAACAACACTGTCAGTACCAGTGATAATACTAGTGACCATACTCTCAATACCAGTGGTTGATCTTTTTGCTCCTGATGAGCCTATCCAGTCTTCGCAAGGTAAAAGATCCCACCTGAATGATAATTGCGATGTTGCACTATTTCAGGCAGAGTTGGCTGAGTAGAGGAGCTTGAGCTTATCTTGAGAGAGTCAAGATGAGAGGTAAAGATGTGATGAGCTCATGAGGTAGAGTAGGTGAGGGGTGCTGGCCCTTCTGGACCGAGTGCTACTACTGAGGAGACCACCCCACAGGATGAGGTGGTCAGGCTCAACCACACACTGGCGCTTAGGCACCCATGTATGATTTTTGACCACTTATGTTTTTATGTTGCTTTTATTGTGTGCATTAGGGATAATGCACAACTTTTTCGATGGGCTTGTGGGTAGTGATGGGCCTCAGTGAAGTCTAAGTAGCTTGGGTCCATAACTACCCTAATTTTTTATCCCGGGGTTTTCTTGCTTGTGTTTCTTTTCCCTGTGGATATTTACTTTCTGTTGAGCCGGCACATCTAGGATGTTTAGGTAGTATTTGTAGCATATAATACTAATACCTCTGGTACATAGCATGTTTTTGTGTTTTGTTTGAAAAATAATACCTACTAATAATTTTGATTAGTAGTCAAGATATCAACCATGCATAATTGGTGTATTATCAATGTTTGTTCTGATAAGTAAGGATAATTTGAGATAAAAAGCATGATCTGAGAGTCTTTTGTTGATAATGTGGTCAGTGCAATGTGAGTATGAGCTTAACTTGCTAGATTCATATGTTTTGTGCTAATTCAAAACTTTCCCTGTTACTTTAAGTTAGACTATAGTTTATTTCGATTAGGAAAGGATCTTAAGCTATTGCTCTTAAAACCCCACCTAGCCTAAATAACCAACCAAAACTGCAGTATATTCCTTATTCCTAATGTTTGAGCCTAACATCTGCCTATTCTTTAAAACACCTGATTAACCTAGCCTTGTTAGTTGTAAGATACTGATATTGGCCCTGGTCCTTCCTTGAACATTATGCACCTTGACTGAAGCAAAAAGCCTAAGTTGAGGGTGGTTACCAAAAGTGGCCCTGGTTCGGAGGGTGGATATTGTGCACCTCAACACAAGCCAAAAGCCTAAGTTGAGGATGGCTGGTTCGAGGGTGAAACTCAAATATAAGGAGGGAAGTTATTGATACAGAGAAAAAGGAAAGTCATGTACTGGGTGCAAGAAAAATAATTGATGCCTTAGTTATGTGCTAAAAAGAAAATGTGAAGTGTAAAATCAATGCAAAAGCTGACAAATGAAAAGAAAGCATCCAGAAAATCTTAAAATAGGAGAAAGGGGGAATAATAGAGATGGTAGGGCAAAAGTGTAGAAAAATGCAGTATCAAGGAGGGCTTTTAGTTCCTATGTTCCCAAAATACCATACCAAACCCCCCTCCTGAACCTACATTACAAGCCTAGAAAGTCCTAAAGTGATCCTAATCGGAGTAGTTGTATATCTTGTCATGAGTATAGGTGCAAGTTATGGTATTAGGCATGATGCATGAACATTTTTATGAGAGTGAGCGATTTTGCATAGTCCCAAGGTTATATATGAAAACATCATTGAGTGTGAGATATGATACTTTTTTCTGTGAGTGCACTTGTATTACATTGTTAGCATTAGACTTGTTAAATGATTATGGATTGTTGATAATACCTCACTTGTCATAGTTCTATTTTGAAAAGGTGGTGTGAGTATCTGAGTTTAAGATTTATGTGATGTCTACCATTGGGTTGAGGTCTGTGTGTTACCATATTACCTATATAGATTGAGTTTGTCACTCAAGGACAAGCAATAATTTTAAGTTGAGGGTGTTGATGTGCAGTCAAACTACAATACTTTGGATGCTTAAAACTTGGAATTTTGTATGTTCTCAATGCGATGTTAGTTGATTCAATGTGTTTTGTGCTATGTTTATAAGATTTCAGGTTTGACCTTGATTTTTAGAGAAAATACAGAAGTTGCTGAGTTTTGATGAAATACGAGACTTTTTACAGGCCTAAGACCATTCTACGGGTCGTGAAGTTGTTTCATGGACAATTCCAATAAGGGGTTGATTTTTTGAAGTTGATTATATGAACATACAGGCGAGTTGTTAAATGATTTATGATGTGCTGTAAAAATACAACACATTTGATGCTTAAAACTTAGGATTTTATGTGTTCTCAATTCGATATTTGTGGATTTTATGTGTTTTTGTGTTTAGATTTACAAGAATACAGGTTGGCCATAATTTGGGGTAAAGTTACAAAAGATTGCTGGTTTTTGATGATTTACGAGACCCTCTATAGATCACAGAGCATTTTACAAGTTGTAGAGGCAGTTTTGTGACAAATTCCAGTGATAAATGAATTTTGAAGATCAGCTCAACGAGATAAGAGTATGAGTCTTAGAGCATTCTATGAGTCATATTGATGGGTTCTGAGAAGGATTCCAGTGATAGATATTTTGATATAGTTAAAGCCTACAAACATGCAGTATAAGTCATAAATCACCTTACGAATCGTAAAGTGGTATTGTAGAAGAGAAGTCCAAAATCCTAGGAACTGATTACCAGACCCCGACTATGAGTCATAAATCATAGTACGAGTCATAAAGACCTTTCATGGAGTTTGCTGACCAATTTTTCTATTATATTTAGGACTTAATTGTAATTACTATAAATAGTACTTTTAGGTTATTCCCCTATTTTCCCAAGGGGGAATGACATTATTCAATACTTTTAGGGTTTGTACTTGGAGAACCCAATACTTAAGAAAGAAGATTGTGAGAAATCACTTGTATGTAAATTTGATCTTGAAGCTTGTGATTCATTCTTCTTGAATTTGCTTGATCTTAATTAATTGGTTAAGTGTTTAATTATTTTTTCTCAATTCATACTTTCATTATCTACCCATAGCATGGGTAACTAAATTCACAATTAGTGTTGTGGGAACCATGGAGAACTAACTAAGTAAACTTAGGTAATTTACAATTCTTGGAGTGGGTATTATGCATGTGTTAATCAATTCTCTTTATTTTGCATATTTTTTAATGATGGCCAACATTAGAACCCACCTAATGTTACTAATTGGACTATGGTAATAATGAATAGGAAAAAATATTGATTAATAGAATTTGATTGACGTGTTCTCATCTAATCAACCTGACTGGGCCAAGGGGAGGTTGTACTAGGACTTATAGGCAATGGTTAGTATTGCAAACTATGGAGATGGGTCAATTCACATAGTGAAATTCACCTCTGACTTTTGACCAAAGGTCTTGGTGAACTTAAATTACCGTCCTGTATGCTATACACTAGACAAGAATTGGGTTATCTGGTGATACTAAGTTGGGAAATCATAGGGACCATAATAACCTAGTTGCTCTCTATTATTGATGGTCTCTCGTGATTGTTAGTTTAGTTTACTTTCTTATTGATTATTGTAAACCCCTCCTCTAGGAATTGAGTTGATTAACTAATTGAATTGCTTATTGGTGAATTTGTCTTGGGTTTACGAATTCCTTATGGTTTCAACCCTAACCTTGGTTAGGTTTTATATCTTGACAATTACTATTTTATCCTCTAAAAAGGAGGTGTAATTTGGATGACATCAATGATTTTGGCGCCATTGTCGGGGAATACAGCTAAACTTAAGTTGATTCATTAGGTAATTTGATTGTTAATCCTTAGTTCCCTTTATTTTACTTTTATATTTGTTTTTGTTTCTTCACAGGGTATACAAGTAGTGTATGCCAAACCCTCAGAGTCAAGGCAATCCCTTAACTCCATTTGATCTAAAGATCAATAGGATTACAAAAAGTATGGCCCAATAATTCCAATAATATGGCCAATGTAGCTTTGAATTGGTGTAATAATGATGGTGATAGGAATGAGAAACCACTTCCTTTGGAGGACATTCCACAACCTAGGGAGTTCAATGCCAATGCTTACCAGTGGAATCAGTACAGGTTAAACCCTATGGCTATGGATGTGACAGGAGCTATTGTGTTGCCCCCACTACTGGCAGACACAAAGTTTACAATTACTAGTGGGTTACTTCAGATGTTGCAGAACTGTGGGCTATTTACAGGCTTACCATTAAAGGATCCATATAGCCACTTGCCCAATGTGGTATTTGTTTGTAAGAGTGTGATGGGGATATAGAATCTATCTATGGATTTTGTAGGACTTTGTGTCTTCCCATTACCTGTCACAGACAATGCTGCATTAAGGCTATTGGAGCTCCCATAGGGTTCAATCACTAGTTCGGCATATTTGTAGAAGGTCTTTTTGAAGAGGTACTTCCTTAGATTGGGGAAGCTCAATTTGAAGGACCATATCAACAACTTTGAGAAACTTCTTGGTGATTCTATAAGAACTATTTGGGAGCGGTTTACTAAATGTCTGAGGAGCATCCCTGACCACAAGATAGTTGATAATGCCTTGGTAAAGATCTTCTACTATGCCCTTGATGAGAACAGTCAGGCTTGTGCTGGCACTATCATGGGGGGGAGGGGGGGGAATATTTCTAGATCAACCATTTGCAAGGACTGCTGAGCGTATGGAGTAGTGGTCAAGATGAATCGTGCATGGGGACAACAGGATAGAGATTCCATGAAGAGTTCATGTGTTGTTAGTATGGGTTCAGAGTGAATAAAAATTAATGAAGAGATTATGCAACAACTTGTTTAGCTTCGCAAAATCATAGATGTGGTGATCAAACAGAACTAAGAGAGAGTGAATGCAGTGGTTTACCAACCTCCACATGTACCCATGTATGATGAGCCATACTATGAGAAAGACACATATTTTGTATGTTTGATTGAATGATATTGAAAGGTTTATGATTGTGAATTGGTGATTGATGACATTCCTCATGTTACTATTTGGGTCAAATTGAGATGGTCAAAATTGTAGGGGAGTTTTTGGACCAACGCCCAAGGGTCCAATCAGGACTATAGGCACAATGGTCAAGGAAACCAAGGTCAAAACTATGGTAGAGATAGAGCTTTCAAAGACAACTGGCTGGTTACTATGATAGGAATAGGGGTCCAGATGCAGATTGGGGTCACAAAGAAGGCTTCAGAAATGGTCCGTGTGTGCCACCACACAACCATGACGTAGGTACTGGCAATTCCAAAATTGAGGAGATATTTAACCACTTGTTGAAGAAGGCTGAGATACAAGATGAAACTCTAAAGAGCATCAAATCAGATATTTCAAGCATAAATAAGAAAATAGTCTCATTTTATGGCTATTAAACAACTTGAGCAACAGTTTGGTCAAGTGTCAACTCAGTTGAATCAGCTTCAGAAGGGTACATTGCTTAGAAACATAGTGCAAATCCTAAGAATAAGGGACAATGTATAATGGTTACTACTTTGGGTGGTAAGAGCACTATTGATCCTTCTATGCCAGTTGATGAGGAAGATGTTCGTGAGGAGATGGTTACAATAAAGGATACGGATGAAGGAGATGATCATGGCAAGGATAGGGTGAGGGAAGCAGCTAAAGCACCACAGAAGTTTAAGCCCGTCCCTAGACCTCCTTCTCCTTTCCTCAAAGAATCAAAAAGAGGGAGGAGGAAGGCAAGTTCAAGCACTTTCTCTCCATGCTTAAGCAACTATCTATCAACATACCTCTCATTGAGGCTTTGGAGAAAATATTGGGATATGCCAAGTATATGAAGGACTTGGTTACCAAGAAACGCACTATAAGTTAGGAGCTTTCTCAAGAGCTCCAATATTACAGTGTTATCACTATAAAGTCCTTGGCTCAGCAGCATGATGATCCAGGTGCTTTTACTATACCTTGCAATATAGGCGATATGGAGTTCACAAGGGCACTATGTGATTTAGGTGCCATTATCAATTTGATACCTCTTGCGGTCTACAAGAAGCTTGGATTGGGAGCCCCTATTCTTACTAGCATCTGGTTGTTGATGGTGGATAGAATGATGAAGAAGCCTGTGGGGATACTCTATGATGTGTTGGTTAAAGTGAAAAATTTATATTCCCTGCAGACTTTGTGATTCTAGATTGTGAGGTTGACTTCAACATCCCAATTATGTTGGGGAGACCATTCCTAGCCACTAGATGAGCTTTGGTGGATATGAAAGTTGGTCAACTCAGGTTTAGATTGAATAATGAAGAAGTTGTCTTCAACATCTGCCAGTTCATGAAGCATCCAGATGAGCTCAAGAGTGAAGTCTGAGTAACCAATTTGCCTATATCATGCCGTGATAATAAATCAAGCATTACTTGGAAGGCAACCTAAGGTTTTTTATGTAATAGCATAATTATAGGTGTATTTTTAGTTTTTGGATTCATAGGTAGTTGTTTTGTTTTATTTTGACTGCAATTTCAAACAATGGGTTGGTTGCATATAGGGTAACAATGTATTTCATGAAGAGTATGCAGGTACAGGACTAAGTAAACAAATTTGTTGGTTTCACATAGGGTAACAACGAATTTGATAAAGAGCATGCAGGTATAGGACTAAGTCAGCAAATTTGGCTGAGAAGAGCACCAAGTTAAGTTTTTACGAATAGGTCTATGAGGCATAAATCAATTTACGACTCATACCCCATCTCCTAGAGATTTCCAATAAATAGGAAAAATGTGCACTCTAATCCATGAACCAACTTTATGATTCATAGATCAAACTACAAGTCATGAATGGAGTTCGTGGACCTAGGTAAGTTTTCTGAAATTTTGCTAAGTATGGAGGTTTCCATGAAACCATGACTTACGAGCCATAGAACCATCTACAACTCATATTCAAGGTTTCATAGACCCAGGCCCAGTAAATTTTTTAGATGACCCAATAAAAGTATAAAACGAAGGGTCAAATTATTTTGACCCCTATTTGACCTTAATTGACAAATATTTACCTTGCTTTCCCATCCCCTCTATTTTTTGATAAATTTTTGGCCACCATAACCCATTTTTTGGTGAGATTTCCGGTGTCTAGGGTTTTCTTGATCATTCATCTTGTCTCTTTTCTTCAAGTTAGTCTCTACTCTTGGTAAGTTCTCAGTTTAATTTTAACCCTTGATTTGTCTTGTTCTTAATTGATTGATTTGATTATTATGATGAGTATGATGTTTAGACATGTAACTGTTGTGTGAATTTGAATTGTGATTATGTGAAATTGGGTTGCCCTAGTTTCCTTGTTTATTAATTCCAAAATTGGGTATTATTAGCTTTATGAATGCCACTTGTTTGTGACTATTGGGTCAGTCACCATGTTTGATTGAATGATATTGAAAGGTTTATGATTGTGAATTGGTGATTGATGACATTCCTCATGTTACTATTTGGGTCAAATTGAGATGGTCAAAATTGTAGGGTAATTGATGCTTAATCATTCTTCGATGAGACGAATATATGTTGAAATTATTGTTAGGGGTAGGGTTATGTGTGCTAATCTTGTGGGTGTTTGTTCTTGCTTCAATGTTAGTACAACTAATTGTTGAACATATATTAAGGGTCTGTGCGATAGACTTAGAAACTCAGGTGACAGAGATTTTTGGTCCACGAGTAGCTCTTACGACTCGTACAGCAATCTACGAGTCATAATTGTCCCTCGTGTATATTTCCAGAAACTTTATGTTTCTGAATATCTATTAGATGAGACCTTATATGAGTTGTAGATCACTTTATGACTCGTAGATAGATCTCATATATCCCTGCATGAATTTAATTACTCTCTGGGATATTCTACAACCCAAGTCTATGACTCGTAAACCACTTTACGAGTCATACGTAGGTCTCATAGACTTTTGCAGTAATCAATATTGTGAATGTTAACTAAGACAAAAATCCTAAGTTTTTTCTAAACACTAGTTCTTTGTTCCAAATATTTGAGCCTTACATGTACCAGTTCTTTCTAAACACCTAACTAACCTAGCCTTATCTAGTAAAAAATCCTGAAATTGGCCCTGGCCTTTCCTTGAGCATTGTGAACGTTAACTAGGACAAAAAGCCTAAGTTGAGGGTCACTACGAAAAGTGGCCCTGGATCAGAGAATAGATATTATATGCTTTAATACAGGATAAAAGCCTAAGTTGAAGGTGGCTGGTGAAAGGGTAAAAGCACAAAAATAAGGGGACAAATTAGGAATGAATAGAAAAAGAAGAAAAATCATGTTCTAGGTGTAATAAAAATAAAAGATGTCTTAGATTGAGCTAAAAAAGCAAAAAAAAGAATAAAATCAAGGAAAAATGCTAAACAAAATGAGAAGAAAGCACCTGGAGAAGCTTGAATAAGAAAAAAGGGAGAATAAGGTGAAACTAACTGAAATGACCCCAAAAAGTACCTGAAAACATGCCTCGAAATGGTCAAAATTTTAAATTCCCTATATCTCAAAATTCGCTCGTTATTTTAAAAGTTCAAGTTCATATTCTAGTTCAAGGGGTCAATATTAGGGGGAAGAAGGTCTAACCCCGATTTCAAAGAAACCGTATCAAAATTCGAAATTCCCAAATGTCTATTTCTAGAGAGGTTTTCGCCGACGCACCTTTGTGTTAATTTGAGACTATTTTTTTGTTCGGTCCAAGATTTCTAAGTCTTGGGGCTAAGTGTTCCCAAATGTGTTTTTACCTATACTTAGCCAAATTTCACCCTCACATCATCCTAAATATTCTCTAATACTCACTCAAACATGGTCATATTTTTTCACTCCCGAAACTCAAGTCCCAAACCCTCATCCCAAGCTAAGGTTTTTTTTCAAGGTTCTTCTTCAAGATTCAAGTCTCCATCTCTAATCTTCACCAAGTTCATCTCTAATCTAAGGTATATGGGTTTCTTTCATGGGTTCCTTTCCCCCATGATACACAAGCCTCCTTTTACTCAAATTGCATGATTTAAAGTTGATTTACAAATGGGTCTTGATTATTATGAAAATCACTACACACTATGTTAAAGCTATGTGAAATTGTGACTGTTTTGCTATGTTTTGAGCTATAAATTTTTTATCTATTCCAAGATTTAAGAAGGGGTTTCGATGTATATTGCTTGAGGGTGTTGCAAGGTGTTGATTGATGGTTTTACAATGGATTTTTTTGCATGATTTGACCTTCATATTTCATGATTCTATACTAACATTGCACACCCTCTAAGTGTTTGATAAAATGTCCGGATATGGTTTCTTGAGGAGTTGAAGGTCTAAAGCCTGAGATATGATATAATTGATTATATGATGATGAAATAAGCTTATGTATATGATGAATTCTATATAAAGTGTTGCATAAGACCATGCCTAATTTGGGGGGGACTAAAAACCCGGATAACCTAGATGGGGGTTTGTACTAATCAACCTAGGGATGGGTTTGTACTCTTCTACCTGGTGATGGGGCGGCATCATCACTAACCTATATTGGGGTTTGTACTCATCAACCTGGGAAAGAGTTTGTACTTCTCTACCTTTGTGATCAGGCGACATTATCACCAACCTAGATGAGGGTTCGTACTCATCCACCTAAGTGATGGGGTGATATCATTAGATTGTCCAAGAAATCATGGCAAGGTTTGGGCGGCATTATCACCAACCTAGATGAGGGTTCGTACTCATCCACCTAAGTGATGGGGTGATATCATCACTAATCTACCAAAGGGTTGTACATTTGGAAATCTAGCTTGGTCTCTTCTTCACATATGATATGAGTTACATATGCATGTTTTACTTATGCATTGATCATTCATGTCATATTGTTATAGTATGTCTATTGCTTATTGTTATGCATTTTGATTATGATGCTTAGTTCTTGTTTACATTGCATCCTACATACTTAGAACATTCAAATGTACTAACGCATACTCTATGCCTATATGATGTCACTATGTAGGAATCGGTGCCTAAGTTGATCATCATATTCCTCCACGTGGCTAGTTTGGTGCTCTTCAAGCTAGTTGGTGAGTCCTTCACTTCGGGGACCTTAGTCTATGTTCTTTTGTTTTGTATTAAGACACTCTTTCTTATGTTCTATTTGACTATGAGGGTGAGCCTAGTTATATTGCCTTGGCTCCCACTCTTATCTATGTATTAGAGGTGTTTGTTAGACATGTTATGTATCTATGCTAAGAGCCTTGACTCTATTGTTGTTGATGTCTATGATATGGAAGTACTTTCCCTTAGCCCCAGTTTCCCCACTTTTTATCTTTTGATGCTTGTTTTATTGCTTTTGTGACCAAGGATGTGTAATGATATTCTAATAGGCTTGCTTGGGGTCCTTTCGGGTTTCCCTTACACCGTTTCCCATCTAGGCCCTAGGCTTGGGTCATGACAAACTTGGTATTAGAGC
Organism: Solanum virginianum; assembly: GCA_000787875.1. Classification (NCBI taxonomy): domain Eukaryota; kingdom Viridiplantae; phylum Streptophyta; class Magnoliopsida; order Solanales; family Solanaceae; genus Solanum; species Solanum virginianum. Next base: position 9,948 of record DF364505.1, on the reverse strand, counting down.
ACTAGGTTGATAGATCCTCAGAGTCTAACATATCGCATCGATTAGAGTCCTATTTATGGTTGTGAAGCGTGTCATGACTATAAATAGGAGGCTATGAGACATTTTAGGAAATGTTTCCCTTCTTCATGTTCTAAGTCATGCTATAGAGTTGTGGTAAAGTTTTCCCCTAACAATTATTCTTTGCTATGCTAGATCATGCCAAATGATTGAGGACGAAGGGCCCAAACTCCCAAGGAGCAACCTACCAATGGTGAGCTCCGGGATGCTCTCACTATGCTTGCCCAAGTTGTGGCCAACCAAGTCAATCAAGGGGCCCAAGATCCTTATGCTACTGCCCTGGGATCTAGGGTAAGAGACTTCATGAGGATGAATCCTCTGATGTTCCTTCGATCAAAGGTGGATAAAGATCCACAAGAATTCATTGATGAGGTCTACAAGATCTTAAATATATGGGTGTTGGGCCAAATGAAAAGGCGGAGTTGGCGTCGTACCAACTCAAAGAGGTAGCTCAAATATGGTATTATCAATGGAAGGGTGAGAAGGAGATTGGTAACTTGGTGCTTTTGGAGGTGTTCAAATTGGCCTTCCTTAGTAGGTTTTTCCCTCTTGAGCTTAGGGAAACTAAGTTGGTGGTGTTTATGAACTTGAAACAAGATGCTATGAGTGTGAGAAAGTATGCCCTCAAGTTCAATCAACTTTCAAAGTATGCTCCTCAGTTGGTGGCCAATCCTAGATCTAGGATGAACAAGTTTATGATGGGGGTCTTTGACTTGGTAACTGAAGAATTCTGGTCCACCATGCTAATTAGTGACATGGACTTATCTCAGTTGATGACCTGCACCAAGCAAATGGAGGAGGGAAATTGAGGAAGATAAGGGGGTATGAGGCCAAGAGGGCCCATCTTGGGGGTAAGTTCTCAAGGGGTGGTTGGTTCCATCAAGGCCAAGTGTCTCATCATGCTACTAATAGGGTGTTTGCCAATGACCTCCCTAGGCCTCAAGGTGTTGGTGTTGTGGCTCCCATTGTTGTGTGTCCTACATGTGGGAAGAGTCATAGGGGCCCTGTTTGAATTGTTCTAATGCATGCTTCGATTGTGGGGAGCTTGGTCACAAAAGGGTGGATTGTCCAAGAAACTATGGCAAAGTATGGGGTGCTAATGCAATTCCATTGGGGAGAGGTGGTCCTCAAGATGGTTCCCCAAGGCAAATCAATTTTGTGCTCTATATGGGAGGCCATGGGTTGATGAGGTCCCCGATGTTGTTACCGCTATGTTGAAAATCATTGACTTTGATGTGTATACTTTGATTGATCCAGGTGCCATTCTTTCCTTTATTGCCCCTTTTGTTGCTAAAAAGTTCCATGTTGTCCCCAAGTTGTCGCATGATCAAGTTTCAATTTCCAAATGAACCCGTCCTTGAGTGGGAGAGTCAAGATGTAGTGGTCAAGAGTAGATTCATTTCATGCATTAAAGCCTATAAGTTGATCTCTAAGGGGTGTCTTTACCATCTTGTGAGAGTTAAAGATGTGGAGTCCAAAGTCCCTTGCATCGAGTCGGTTCCAGTTGTAAATGAGTTTCTTGATGTCTTCCCAAATGATCTTCCCGGTGTCCCTCCCAAAAAGGAGACAGATTTTCGCATAGATCTCCTTCTCGATACTCAACCTATCTCCATTCCCCCTTATCATATGGCCCCAGCGTAGTTGAAGGAGTTAAAAGAGTAATTGAAAGATTTATTAGAAAAGGGATTTATTAGATATAGTTAATCACCTTGGGGTGCCTCGGTGTTGTTTGTGAAAAAGAAGGATGGGTCACTTAGAATGTGTATTGACTACTGACAACTCAATAGGGTCACTGTAAAGAATAGATATCCTCTTCCAAGAATTGATTACTTATTTGACCAACTGCAAGGGGTGAGCTTTTTCTCTAAGATTGATCTTCGGTCTGGTATCATCAGGTAAGGGATGCTTGTGTGAAGTTGGGCAAGTTGTTGCATGATCTCCTCATTGACTTTAGTTTTCTCATTGTTGGTGTTTACCATACAAGAAGTATTCATTGAGGGAGTGTCATATTCCCAAGATGGTTGTCATGACCCAAGCCTAGGGCCTAGACGTGACATGACGCAAAGGAACCCGAAGGGACCCTAAGCAAGCCTCTTAGAGCATCATTACACATCCTTGGAATGAACCACACCCTTCATTGGAGAAACACGCAAAGGAACCCGAAGGGACCCTAAGCAAGCCTCTTAGAGCATCATTACACATCCTTGGTCGCAAAAACAATAAGTCAAGCATCAAGAGATAAAAGAATGGGGAAACCGGGGCTAAGGAAAAACACTTCCATATCATCATAATCAAGTGACAAGATTCAACTCATATCATAGATACATAACATGTCCAACAACCACCTCAACTACATAGATAAGAGTGGGGGCCAAGACAAAGCAACTAGGCACACCCTCATAGTCAAATAGAACATAAAGAAGAGTGTCTCAATACATAACAAGAGGGAGAGTACACAAAGGTCCCCAAAGTGGAGGACTTACCAACTAGCTTGAGTAGCACCGAACTAGCCATGTGAAGGAGGTTGATCAACTTGGGCTCCGGTTCCTACATGGTGATATCATGTAGTCAAGAGTATACATTATTACATTTGAATGTACTAAGTATGTAGGATGCAATGCAATAATAGATAGGCATCATAACCAAAATGCATAATATTAAGCAATAGTCATAATATAATAATATGACATATGTGATCAATGTTTAAGTAACTCATGATCATATGGGATATTTGTGTAGAAGAGACCAAGCTAGCTATTCAAGGTATAAAACCCTTGGTGGTTATGTGGTATAAACCCCTCATATGGTTGATGATAATCACACCTTATCAACACGATGACGAAGTATAAACCCTTCGCATGGTTGATGAGTATAAACCCCCAACATGATTACCTGGGCTCTTGTCCCCCCGGATCAGGTATGGTTCAAACCCTTTCCTAGGTTGATGAGTACGAACCCCCATCTAGGTTATCCGGGTTCTTAGTCCCCCTGAATTGGGCATGGTCTAATACAATACTTTATATAGAATTTATCATATATATAAGCTCATTTCAGCATCAAATAGTCATTCATATCATATCTCATGCTTTGGACCTTCAACTCCTCAACAAACCATATCTGAACATTTTATGCATAGCAAAACAATCACAACTTTACATAGCTTTAACATAGTGTGCAGTGAATGTCATAATGATCAAAACCCATTTGTAAATCAACTTTAAATTATAAAATTTATGTAAAAGGAGGCTGGGTATCATGTGTGAAAGGAACCCATGAAAGAAACCCACATACCTTAGCTTGAAGATGAACTTGGTGAAGATTGGAGATGGAGACTTGAAGCA
>DF364506.1:634-11792 GCA_000787875.1 Solanum virginianum | reverse complement strand
TGGTCTTAGACTTGCAGGCGGTGAGCTCGGGCTTAAATCTGAACTTGGTTCATGTCTTTCCTCTATGATGGCTGGAACTAGTGATATGTTTGTGCTCCATTGTCATTCTTCCATCTCGTCGAATATTACATCCCTTGATATGATCAGCTTCGCCGTATCTAGATTGTAAAGCCTGTAAGCCTTTGACTCGTCATTATAACCAATAAAGATGCATTTTTCACCTCTTTTATCGAGCTTTGTTCGTGTTTGCTTTGGAATGTGGGCATACGCAATACATCAAAATATTCTAAAGTATTCCACCTTTGGCTTCCTTTTGCTCCAGGCCTCATGTGGTCTTTTCTTAAAGACTGCCTTTGTGTGGGACTTGTTGAGGATGTAGACTGCGGTGTTGATAGCTTCTGCCCAAAACTGCTTTGGAAGATTTTTGCCTTACAACATGCTTAAAGTCATCTCCACAATCGTGCGATTCTTCCTTTCTGATACTCCATTTCGTTGTGGTGTGTATCTAGTTGTCAACTCTCTCTTTATTGCATGCTACTTTTACTACTTCAAAAATGCATTGCTTGTGAATTCTCCCCCATGATCTATTCTCAAGATTTTTAACGAATGCCCATATTGTTTTTCAGTAAGGGCCTTGAATTACTTGAAATAAGAAAATGCCTCCAATTTTTGTTCCAAGAAATACACCCACGTCATCCGGGTAAAATCATCAACAAATAATAAGAAATATCTTTTTTCACTCAAAGATAGATTTTGAGATGGACCCCATATATCTGTATGCACCAACTGTAATAGGGTCTTTGCCCTCCAAAACGTTTAGGAAAGGGAAATCTATACATTTTTTAATAAATACATCCCTCGCAAATTTTATTTTCATTAATTATCTAGGGAAGGACCTTCACCATATTTTTTAATATTTTGAGGCCACAAAAGTTTAAATGCCCATATCGTAAATGTCATAATGTGGATTCATCAATTTCACAACATTTTAAAGAATATTTTTTATCAATGGGCATTTTCAATAGAAACATGTTATTAGGGGTCATTGCGTGCAAGAAGATTCAAATCCTAAAATGTCGGATGTCATTGTAATGTTGGTCGGAGAAGGTATGAGTCTTTCAAGACCTAATCGACCAACTTTTGTAATAAGAACACACACGTCAATCACACAGTCTTCTTTCCCATAAGTCTCTAACAATCAAATGACAATTACCGAAGAAGGAGGGCGATAGCAATGGTGTGGGATCATCTTAATTTTTCATTTATATATGATGCAATCGTAATTTTATCCTACAGACATTCGAAGCACTGGTAGAAAAATAATCTATAATATTTTTATTTGTAGTAAACCCCAAATTGTTTCAATATGCACCCCAAAAAATTTAATAACTAGTTTTACAGCATTATTAGTTGCCTATCTTCATGCATTCTTCTCCTTCTGCCTAAGTTATAATCTTTAATATCTCTGTGTATAGCCAAGAAATGGCATGAAAAGGTGTGACCTATTCAGAAAGATTCAATCATTCAGAACAATCATGGAATCTTTTGGAGACAGAGATGACTATTAACATCAGGTAATATGAAATTAAATGAGAATGATAAATAAATTGTCTAAAAATTATCAATCAATCATATTATTTGTTGAAGTCAAAGTCGAACGGAGTGAAAAATAATGATGGAGGCCCGAGGGTGTACCCTCTACCTAATCCTTTAAAAGCTAAATCAAGTGCTTCTAATACAAGGATAAATTTTTTCCTGTATTCTTCTAATGAGGAAGAAATGACTTTCATTTCCCCGTCACTTGTTCCCCAACAATTTTTAATTCTCAATATCCAATTCACATCTTACTTAAATCCATCATTAAGTAGAGGATGACTCCTCCCGCCATTGTCTTGTTGTTCGATCAGCTTGGTTTTGGCTACGGTTACGGCTATGGCTTCGGGCTACAGCTACAACTACGACTTTGACAAATGAAGTGATTGATTGATAATTTTTTGGACAAAATTTATTTATCATTCTCATTGAAAAGAAAATTTTGATATTACTGTACTTTTAAGACATAGGATTTTCTCTTGCTTCTACATACATTTTGTTACAAACAAATTAGAGCCTTTGTGTGATTTCATTACTGATTTTTGAGTTCGTTGAAATTATTAAAGTGTGAGGTACCGCTACTTCTTTAACAAGTATATTTATTTTATCCTCGGAAGAAATAACACATAACTTTGGGTATATTGACGGGATTAAATTCCTTTTAACTGACTTATAAAGATGTTGAAAATATGTAAGTTCAACAAGATTTGACATTTTGACTGTTTATTTTCAAACTTAGGCAATAAATTCAAGTAACTCATTTTGCGTAAGATATATATTTGTCATATCCTAATGTAACGCTTAATAAAATTATCAAAACACCGCTAGAGGAGGGATGTGCGTATAACGCATCTTCCCATGTTCCATTTGTAAATTCGAGGCTATATTTGCAATTAACACAAAAAATTGAATGAGAAAATAACCTCGTTCGATTTTTAGAGCAATCGGATCGAAAACTAATTTTTTGATCCGAAAACCAAAATAGTGTTGGTGCACATTAGGGCTGTAACGTCCCGTGGTTGTGGACCAACAGTACTTACATTTTTTTCAAATGTTTCGATGAGGATTGAAAAAATGCATTCCGAAAAGTTTTGTAGAAAAATGCACTGAGGCGCGCCCAGTCCGCAATGCAGACTAGGTATTTCCAGGGTGAAATTTTTCTTTTAATTCGTGAGGAAAATTCTTAACATTTCCCAACACCTCATAAATGCAAACCATGATTAGTTAAGCCATTTTTAGTCAAAAAAAGGTTTCTAAACCTTATTCTAAAGCCTCAAACGCACAAACTAAGTTACAGTTCTTGAAGAAGCAAGAGCAGGAGTGATGGTTTCGAGTGCAAGGTCGAGGTTTTGTTCAATTCCAAGTATGTAAGGCTACTTAAAGCATTGGATTATGATCATCAACGTGCCCCTTTTTTACTTGAGTCAAAAATATCATGATTATAAATCATATGTTTTAAATCTCATGGTTCTTGATTTTTAAATTCTTGTACTGGATTGATTTTCATGAATATGTTTGAGTTAATTTATGAGTTGCACCATTGTTACCTTGAATGAACATATTGCACATGCTTGATATTCTAACCCTAAACTTAGTATTTTCCTTGCTTACTAAATGAACCTAACTATCTAAACTAAATAATATGAACTTGAGAAGCATGTTTTCGTACTATAGATATACATGTAATGAGTACCTATCATGTCTTATGTATTGAACATGGATGAGTTGATGTCACAAGACCGTAATTCATGAGAGTCTAGCATGATGTAACCTAAAATATTGAATTGTATTGTTTAAATTCACCTTCTGAGCTATGGAGTTATTGAGAAAGTTGATGTTGAGATGTGTTTGAGTTGATAAGCATATTCTAGTCTTGGAATGAGTATTGAGCACCGAGTTAGGTGATTAAGAACCACCCCAAAACTACATTTTCTAGGGTAGAAAAGTCTTGTAGTTAACTTTGGCGGCTCATATCCCAGTAGATGGACACTCTCTTTGGATCCAAGAGTGGCTAGTTTAGCGCGGGCATGGCAATGACATCTTTTTGTTGTACATCACCAAAAAGACATGGTGGCAGAGAGTTATGTCAGAGAGAGAAACTTCTAAGCAATATTTTAGTTGAGCATATTCATGATTTTTGGACTAAGTTGCACAAAATACTGAGTCTATTTCTAAAGCATGATTTCAAACTTAAACTTGCATGATTTACTTAAGCTGCATTATGAGATAAGGATTTGAGTCTTAAGTTGAGTCCAATGATTGAGTCTGAGCTTGTTTTTTTCTTGAGCTATTTTACATATCATACATTCCATGTACTAATTCCAGTCGGTGTTGCATCATTTCATGATGCAGATACAGGAGATAGAGGACTTCAGCAGGTACACTATTAAGGTTTGGAGTTCCTAAATTCTAAAGATTGGTGAGCCCTCCATGCTATTTAGAGGAGCCTTTATTTTACTTCATTTGTTACATCAACTTTCTTTGAGTTGGGTAGTCATGGCTTGTCATGGTACCATCTAGATGGTTAGAGTAGAGGCTTTATAGACTTTGAGTAGAGAATTGCTAAGTATTTCATTTTCTAAAACTTGATCTATTTTCTTATGACTATTTTATAATATCTTTATCTATCTGTTTATGCTTTTACTCGAGTATTCTTCCGCTGTTGAGTAAGATGTGATGATGAAGCTAAGTGGTTAGCTTGGGGACTAGCAATTGTCTTTTAATGTTGGCCACGCCTGGGGTACCCTCTCAAGGTGTGACGAACTTGGTGTCAAAGCATAGATTTCAACTGTTCTAGGGAGTCTATAAAGTAGTGTCTAGTAGACTCTTGTTTATAGGTGTGTTATGTACCACACTTCATAAGTAGGAGGCTATAGGACCTTAGGAATGGTTACATTATTTTGGTATTCTGAGTCATGTGATAGAGTTTAACTCTATAAAACTCCTGTCTAATTTGTACGTTTCGCATTTGTAGATCATGCCTCCTAAGCGTACAATAGCCCCACGAGATGCCCAAGCCCCAAACAATGAGAATCCATCACCAAAGGTCCCTACCCATATAGGAACGAGGAGACTGGTCGACCTGCCCGAGCTACTGAGGCTGCACAAGCACCTCCTTCTTAGGCAGCCTCTACTTCTGAGGCAGACCATAGAGGAACCATTGCGATGCTCACCCAACTAGTAGCCTCGCAGTGCATCAGCCAAGGTCTCTAAGCCCCTACCTCTAGTTCCAAAAAGCCCACGGCTACAACCAGGCTCAGAGATTTCTTGAGGATGAACCCGCCAATTTACATAGGGTCAAAGGTTGAGGAGGACCCACAAAAAATTGTTTCAATGAGATGTGCAAGGACTTGAGGGCTATGTATGCGACTGAGGTTAAGGTATTCGGACTTTCCTCCTATCATCTTAAGGAAGTAGTGAACGTCTATTATTACCAGTGGGAAGACAGTCAGGGAGAGGATGTTAATCCTGCTATGTGGGATGTTTTTGAGAGTTCTTTCCTTGATCACTTCTTTCCCCAAGAGTTGAAGGAGACAAAGATTGAAAAGTTCGTGAACTTAAAGCAAGAAGTGATGACCGTCAAAGGAGTACAACCTAAAGTTTATTAAGTTATCCAGGTATACTCCAGAGATAGTCCAGGACAGGAGGGCAAGGATGAGAAAGTTCTAGTCTAGGTTGGATAAGCATGTCAAGAGGGAGTGCAAGGCAGCACTATTGATCCTAGGCATGGATATCCCCAGGATCATGGTTTTTCCCTAGCAAACCAAGGATAATAAGAAGATAGACAGAGAAGAGCACTTGAGTAAAAAATCCAAGTCAACCGGGTATGAGCCTAGCCAGCACAAGCAGGATAAGGGAGACAAATCTTACTTTCAGAAGAAGCATTCGGGGTATGCACCATCATTAGCCAGTGTACCAACTCCAAATGTCAAGTATGATCAAAGGTCCCAAGCTAAGTCAAACTTTAGTGCACAGGGTTCGCAGGCCAATGTAACCTTTGGCTCGAAAGGGAACCCACCTTGTGGTAAATGAGGCACGATGTATTTGGGAGAGTGTAAGGAGGGAGGAAATGCTTATTATAAATATGACTAGATAGGTCACTTCCTAAAAGAAAGTCCAATTTGGGGTAACAGGGCATAGTCTTCCACTACTATGCCACCACCCGGGGGTAACCAGAAAGGTGCCACACTAAGGACAAGTAGAGGAATGAACCATCTTTATACAATGGGGAGCAGACAGGACCAAGAGGTTGCACCAGATATTGGGATGAGTATGCTTCAAGTCTTTACTTTTGATTGTTATGCTTCGCTTGATCCAGGGGTAATTATGCCTTTTTTGATGCCATATATGGCTAGAAAGTTTGAGATCCCCCCCTCCCCGCGTGTTTACTTAAGTCTTTCTATGTTTTTACTCATGTCACTAATTCTATAATAGTCAAGAGAGTTTATAGAAATTACGTAGTATCTATCTACCATAGGGATACTCTTGCTAATTTGATCCAGTTAGATATGATTAACTTCGACATAATTCTTGGTATGGACTGGCTCCATGCATGCTATGCCATTATTGACTGTAGAACCTAAACCGTCAAGTTTCAGTTTCTGGATGAGCCTGTTATAGAATGGAGGGGAAATTCTGTTGCACCTAAGGGAAAATTTATTTCCTACCTTAGATCTAGGAAGTTAATCTCTAAAGCATGTATCTACGACCTCGTGAGTTTCCAGAAGTGTTTCTCGAGGATCTACCTGGAGTCCCTCCTGGTAGGGGGATTGACTTTGAGATTGATATTCTTCCCGATACATAGCTTATCTCAATTCTACCTTATAGGATGACCCTCGCTGAGTTGAAAGAGTTGAAAGAGCAGTTAAGGGACTTATTAGAGAAGGGATTTATCAGATCTAGTGTTTCTTAGGGTGCTCCTATTTTGTTCGTGCGAAAGAAAGATGGGTCTCTCAAAGTGTGCATAGATTATAGACAATTAAACAAGATCATTATTAAAAATAAATATCCTCTCTCAAGGATAGATGATCTGTTTGACCAACTTCAGGGCACCTCTTGTTTATTAAAGATAGACCTCAGATCTTGTTAGCATTATTTGAAAGTAAGGGAATGATATTCCAAAGATTGCTTTTAGGACTCGATATGGCCACTTTGAGTTCTTGGTCATGTCCCTTGGGTTAACAAATACATATGCAACCTTTATGGACCTAATGAATAGAGTGTTCAGACCTAACCTTAACTTGTTTGTAGTCATATTCATGGATGACATTTTGGTGCATTTGAAATATGAGGAGGAGCATCTCAATCACCTCAGAGTTGTCCTCTAAACTCTTATGGACCATGAGTTGTATGCGAAGTTTTCAAAATGTGAGTTTTGGCTCAAGTTAGTGGCTTTACTAGGCTATGTTATTTTGGGTGATGGTATTTGAGTGGATGCTCAGAAGATAGAAGCAGTTAAGAATTGGCCTATACCAACATCTCCAACTGATATAAGAAGTTTGTTGGGGTTGGCAGGCTACTACCGTAAGATTGTTGATGGGTTTTCTACACTATCTGCATAATTTACCAAATTGACTCAAAAAAAGGTCAAGTTTCAGTGGTCTTAGGAATGTGAGAAGAGCTTTAAGAGTTGAAGACTAGATTAGCTATTGCACCTATTTTGACCTTGCCTGATGGGATGAAGGACTTTGTAATATATTGTGATATGTCAAGAGTTGGTTTGGGTTGTGTGTTGATACAGAAAGGGAAGGTGATAGCCTAGGATTTTGAACAATTTAAGGTTCATGAGAGAAACTATATAACCCATGATCTTGAGTTTAAAATCTAGCGCCACTACTTGTATGGTGTACATGTCGATGTGTTCGCTGATCATAAGAGCTTGTAGAATGTCTTCAGTCAGAAAGAACTTAACTTATGATAGAGGAGATGGCTGGAGTTACTCAAGGATTATGACATGAGCATTCTCTACCACCCAAGTAAAGCTAACAATGGGCAGCATTGCCCATGTGGAGGAAGAAAAGAAAGAGTTAGTTAAGGAAGTACAAAGATTAGCTCGATTAAGAGTTCAACTTGAGGAGAATAATGAGGGAAGAGTCAATGTACAGAGTGGGTCTGCATCATCCCTTATAGTAGAGGTGAAGGAGAAGCAAGATCGAGATCCCGTCATACTCCAACTGAAGGAGGTTGTCCACAAACAGAAAGTGATGGTCTTCTCTAAAGGAGGAGATGGGGTGTTGAGATACCAGAGTGGGATATGTGTTTCGGATGTCGATGGTGTAAGAGAGAGAATTATGACCAAAGCTCATAGCTCTACGTATTCTATTCATCCTGGCTCTACCAAGATGTACCATGACCTAAGCTAAATCTACTGGTGGAGTGGGATGAAGAGGGATATTACTGAATTTGTTTCTAAATACCCGAACTGTCAGCAAGTCAAAGTTAAGCATTAACAGCCATGTGGATTGGCACAGAACTTCAAGATCCATGAGTGAAAGTGGGAGATGATCAACATAGACTTCATTAATGGTCTACTAAGGTCCCAAAAGTAGCATAATTCGATATGGGTGATCGTGGATATGATGACCAAGTCGCTCACTTCTTGGCAGTCAAAACAACCAATATGGCAGGGGAGTATGCCAAGCTATATATCCGAGAGATTGTGAAGTTGCATGAGGTTCCATTGTCCATCATCTCGGACAGAGGAGGTTAATTCACCTCCCAGTTTTAGAGATCTTTCTGGAAGGGATTAGGAACAAAGGTAAATTTGAGTGTAACTTTTCATCCATAGATAGATGGCCAGGTAGAGTGCATTATTTAGAGGTTAGAAGATATGTTGAAAGCTTGTGTCCTTCACTTCAAGGGGAATTGGGATGACCATCTACCATTGATTGAATTTGCGTATAATAATAGTTATCATGCAAGTATTCAAATGGCCCCCTTTGAGGCCTTGTATGGAAGGAGATATAGATCACCAATTAGGTGGTTCGAGATGGGAGAAGTTGAGTTAATTAGACCTGATCTTGTCCACCAATCAATGGAGAATGTTAAGGTCATTAAAGAGAGGTTGAAAATTGCATAGGGCCACCAAAAGTCTTACATCGACGTGAGAAGAAAAGACTTAGAATTCGAGATAAATGACTGGGTGTACTTGAAGGTATCACCTATGAAGGGTGTCATGAGGTTTGGACAGAAGGGGAAATTGAGTCCTCGCTATATTAGCCCTTACCAGATCATGAGAAGGATTAGGAAGGTTGCCTATGAGTTAGAGTTGCCTTCCGAGTTAGACGCAATTCATCCCGTATTCCATGTCTCGATGTTAAAAAAGTGCTTGAGAGATCCTGCCTTGGTGATACATATTGAGAACATTAGATTAATGTATAGCTTGTCTTACGAAGAGGTTCTAGTCCAAATCCTTGATCGTCAGCTTCACAAAATGAGAACCATGGAAATCGCCTCAGTCAAAGTCCTATAGAGAAATCAATTTGTTGAGGAAGCCACGTGAGAAGCTGAGGAAGATATGAGAGCTAAATACCTATACCTATTCGTGCCCGTTGATGAGAGTGTTGAAGGTAATGTTCCAATCTTTGACTTAATCGATGCTTTTATTCTTTAGTTGAAGTATCTATCCTTGAGTCTGAGTAGAGTTTATGAAGTCAATAAGAAGTCAAAAGAGTTTAAATTGTTGAGGGAGTAATGAGATGAGTCTTGAGTCTATTCATGCATTTTACCCACCTCTACTCATCATTCGAGGACGAATGATGACAAGGGAGAGATGATATAATGCTCGATAAATTATCAAAATACCCCTAGAGGAGCGATGTGCGCATAACATATCTTTCCATACTCCATTTGGAAATCCGAGACTGGATTTTCAATCAACACAAAATATTGAGTGGGAAAATGGTCTCATTTGATTTTTAGAGCAATCGGATCAAAAAATAATTTTTCGATCAAAAAATCGAGAAAGTGAGGGTACACGTCAGGGCCACAATGTGACTTCGGCGCGGACCCTAAATCCGAAAACCAAAATAGTGTTAGTGTGCGTCAAGGTTGCAACGCGCCCTGCTTGCATACCAACACTTATATTTTTTTCAAATTTTTTGACGGGGATTGGAAAATGCTTTCAAAAAATTTTTGGAGAAAAATGCACTGAGGCGCGCCCAGTCCGCCATGCGAACTTGGTATTTCCAGGGTAAAATTTTTCTTTTAATTTTTTACGGCATTCTAGACATTTCCCAACCCCTCACAAATGTGAACCATGATTAATTAAGTCATTTTTAGTCGAAAAGGATTTCTAAAGCCCCGAACGCACAAACTCAGTTAGAGTTCTTGAAGAAACAAGAGGAGGAGCGAGGGTTTTGAGTGCAAGGTCGAGGTTTTTGTCAATTTCAGGTATGTAAGACTACCTAAAGCATTGGATTATGATCATCCATGTGCCCCTTCATTTACTTGAGTCAATAAAATCATGAGTATAAATCATATGTTTTAAATCCCATGGTTCTTGAATTTTAAATTCTTGTACTGGATTGAGTTTCTTGAATATGTTTGAGTTAATTTATGAGTTGCACCATTATTACCTTGAATTATGAACGTATTGCACATGCTTGATGTTCTAACCCTACTCTTAGTATTTTCTTTGCTTAATAATTGAATTGAAATTTATGAACCCAACTATCTAAACTGCATAATTTGAACCGGAGAAGCATGTTTTCATACTATATATATGCATGTAATGAGTACCTATCATGTCTTATATGTTGAACATGGATGAGTTAATGTCACATGACCATAAATCGTGAGAGTCTCGCATAATGTAACCTAAAATCTTGAATTGCATTATTTAAATTCACCTTCTAAGTTATGGAATTAAATGAGAAAGTTGATGTTGAGATGATTGAGATGAGTTTGAGCTGATGAGCATGTTTTAGTCTTAGAAGGAGTATTGAACACCAAGTTGGGTGATTGATAACCACCTTAGATTGAGATGATTGAGATGAGTTTGAGCTGATGAGCATGTTTTTTGTCGTAGAAGGAGTATTAAACACCAAGTTGGGTGATTGATAACCACCTTAGAACTACGTTTTCCAGCGTAGGATAGTCATGCAGTTAACTCTTGTGACATGTCCCAATAGATGGACATTCTCTTTGGATCCGCGAGAGAGGTAGAGGTTAATGCCCTTTGTTGTGGCAAGTTCAGGGCGGGGGTGACAACGACGTCTTTTCGTTGTACATCACCAAAAACTGATGGTGGTAGAGAGTAATGTCAGTTAGAGAAAATTCCAAGCAACATTTGAGTTAGGCATATTCATGATTTTCAAACTGAGTTGCACAAAACTTTGAGTCCATTTCTAAAGTATGATTTCAAACTTAAACTTGCATGACTTACTTGAGTTGAGTTATGAGATGAGGAGTTGAGTCTTAAGCTGAGTTGGATGATTGAGTCTGAGCCTTATTTGTTTCTTGAGCTCTTTGTGAAGATATCGGCAACTTGATCGTTTGCCTTGACTAGTTTCATCTCAATATCTCCTTAAAGTACCTTTTTTCGTAAGAAGTGATAATGTACCTC
>DF364507.1:2660-29047 GCA_000787875.1 Solanum virginianum | reverse complement strand
GGACCCAATACGCCTAACGTATTGGGTCGTCCTAGGCCAATGCTTAACAGTAGAGATTTAGCTTCGCTCTATCCTAGTTATCTAAGAGTGAGTTTTGACTGGATAGAGAACCCAGGCGGACAACCTGAGCTGGAAGTTCATGACAACCATTGAACGCACTGCGTGTTAACAACTTGTCATTTATTCCGAAAAGGGTCAAATATTTGGGGACCCGACTGCAGTCTCGCAAAACCATCATCCCAAATACGAAATAGATAATAGAAAAATGCTATGAAATAATGCAAAATGACAGTTTTTATCGAATTTAAACAAATAACGCAGATAAGAAAATATAATCAAACAGTTAGTCAAACAACTAAATCTAATGGTTAGAACCTAATTAACTCCCCAGCGGAGTCACCATTTTTGTTATCCCGAAAAATGTCCGACTCTTTTCAAAAATCCGATTCGAGGCCCAATTACTTTAAGCACGAACCAAATTCCCAAAAATTGAAAGAAAACAGAGTCGCCACCTAATTTTAAGGATAATTAGGAAACCAAAAATAAACTTTAAAACCTAACAGAAAAGCTTTAAAATTTTAGAGAAAATGGGTAAGGGTTCAATTTCCACTTTGAAAAGAAATTAATCACTCAAAATGGCCGCTAATATGCGGTCGACCGACGATTAGAATGTTTGACTTGATTTGAAAAGAGTTGACTGAATTTGAAAAGTTGACTTGATTTGAAAGATTTGACTTCATTTGAAAATGTTGACTGAATTTAAAAAAAGTTGACTTGACTTGAAAGATTTGACTTAATTTGAAATGATTGATTAAACTCGAAATTAATTAAACTTAAAAATATTGATTAAACTTGAAAATATTAACTAAACTTAAATTAAACTTGACATATTTTTGTAACGAGTTTTTATTCTTGTCAAAATAATCATGAAGCTAAAAAGACATTAAAATAGAGATTAACATAAATGGCAAAAATGTTGGGGAATTTAAATAGATTAAAAATAACAAAAGCTAGCATCCAAATATATATACACATAAAATACACAAAGTAAAGTAAAGGTAGAAAACTTAAGAGTTTTGGGCCTTTAAACCGTTTAGATCCTTGCTGCAGTTCTTCTGGGCCTGGCCCATTTTCTCCTGTTGCAGATGCTTGGTGTATACCAATGTATATAAGTGTATAAAATGTTGATCTTCTTGGCCTGTATGGGGCTGACTCAAAGGCAACCTTATTCTAATCCATTAAATCATGCACAACTTAGAAAGAAACTAGAATAAGATAACAAAACAACAACTTGAAGCTTCAAACCACAGAAGATAGCAGAGGAATGACGATGGGTCGAGATACTTAGCTGTGATTTTGACTTGTCCACTGTCTCATAGTGTTTCAATATGACAAGGGTACAAACAGACTCAACCTAATGATGTTTTAGCAAATATGACTACAACAGCATCATATAATTAAACTAGGAACAGGATGGTCTCATACTAGGATCAATGGCTCAAGGCTAGGAGGAAATTAAACAAAATAATGGTAGCAAACCAGGACACTGACTGAAAATTGTTACTTCAGTTATGGACTACAGGTAAATCAATAGGCATTTCCAGTGCTCTCTCGAGCAAACAGAACAGCGAACCAGCAAGGATCATCACAGCAATTCAAGGATAGATTTCAAAGAAATGAAAGAGTAAAGACTGGGAACATAACCACATTTGTGCACTTCTTTAGACAAGCTCCTAATGTAAACAAACTCCTAATGTAATGAAGGCAACATTCATGACCAGAACATCCAGATTTTGAGAAGGACTGGGCTAAAACGCAGACAAACATATTGACAGCATTTCAGAGAAAACAGAAACATAAGCTAAAATGGACTGACGGACTGAACTTTGAATCTTACAAAAATATATCTGAGAAGCAGAGTTTAGTCTTTAGCAACCTAACAGTGAGCCAAACAAAACGTTGAAAATGCATATATCCAAACACAGCCATCACAATACACATCAACTTGAACATCACTATTTAATAGCATCATGACAGTCTCAGAAACAAACTTAATAGCCACACAATAACCGTATCGCAGTATTAACTTATCACAACATCATCTCAGTCAACTACCAGTCATTAGAAATACAGACACAACAACTCCGAAATAGCTACATGTTTCACATTTTTAACTAAAATGTATAAGACTTAAATGAGATTAAGAAAAAGGAGACGAGGTTACCTTTTTTGGAGCAAGAACTGGGACGACGAGCTTGATGGAGTCGAACTCACACCACTACGAGTTGGAGTTTCAGCACCGACTCAAAATCAAATGAATTTCCAAAAAATTAATTCTATTAACTGTATCGAGCTTTTACAATCCGAAACGGTTAACAATCAAATGGGTTTAAGGCTTTCAAATTCTCGACCACCATTACTACCGCCGCCTCTCTGTATGTTTCGTCAAGTATTTTGAAATATTGAGTAACTTTGGGGATCAAAGACAGCTATGAAACTTAGACAGCTCTTCTGATTTTTGGAATTCGGATCCCCCCTCCCTTTGAACTCCAGAAGGTCGAGTATATATGGATTAGGGTTTTGAATTTGGGAAAAATGGTCGATTCGACCAAAGGGTGAGGCTCGAGGACATTGGGTTATGGGGGCGGCGTTATGTCAGCTTTGACAGAGGTATGGGCGTTGGAAACATGCGATAGATTGTCAGGCTCATCGAATTTTTAATGGATGAGGTCGACCGTTGAGGGTTATTGGGTTCGGATTTACGGGAAAGACGAGGTACGCGTGAGAGAGAGGAGACGCGAGGGGTGTCGGGGAGGAGAAGGAGATGCGTGGAGAAGGTGGTTGGGGTGTTGTCGAGTTTTGGAGGAGAACGTTGGGTTGATTTTGGTTTTCATGGTTTTCTTTGGTTTTCGCTCTAAGAAGAAGAAGAAGAGAAGAAAATGGAGAATGAGCGTGAAGGGGTTAGGGATTAAGGGAATTGGGGGGGCGTGACCCCACGCGCGGGTTTTAAAACTTTTTTTTTAAAAGACAAATATTTCAAAATTGTTAAAATTAAATAAACCGGATAATTTGTGATGTGGAGGGTAAAAATTCGGTGTCAACATGGGTTATAGAGCGGTCAAGACCCAACCTGATCCAACTTTTATTAAGTTTTACTTACTTTATTTGTTCTTTTTTAATATTTTAGTACTTAATTAAATTATATATTTTTTTATTTTGGCTATATAAAACATATCAAATTAAAAAAATATTTTAAAAATCTTTTAACAAAATCTCTCTCGAGTCAATTCAGATTGAATATCAACTTAATTTTAAATGGATTGAAATTAATTGAGCTAATATGTGAACAAATTATTCCTTTAACTAGTTGAGCGAGTTGCATTTAATTTTATCTCCGGAATGCAAAACAAGGATACTAGGAAGTCAACACTAACATTATAGGAGGGCGGTACGATGTATAGCTATTCGAAATTCAAACAATAAAGAGGGGGAAAACCTTGTGCCATTGTGCTTTACGCTCCTCCAAATACTCCATCTCTCTCTTTCTCTCTCAGTCCCACAGCTTCATCATGGAGAAATACGAGAAATTGGAGAAGGTAGGTGAAGGAACCTATGGCAAAGTATACAAAGCCAAAGACAAGACAACAGGACAACTCGTGGCTCTCAAGAAGACTCGTCTCGAAATGGATGAAGAAGGGATACCCCCTACTGCCCTCAGAGAGATCTCACTTCTTCAGATGCTTTCTCATTCTCTCTACATCGTCCGTTTGCTCTGTGTTGAACACATTGACAAAAATGGCAAGCCGATTCTTTATCTTGTTTTTGAGTATTTGGATACTGATCTTAAGAAATACATCGATTCTCATCGAAAAGGACCAAATGCTAGGCCTCTTCCTCAAACCCTTATCCAGGTCAGTGCAAACCCCAAAACCCCATTCTTTTGTTTTTTCTCTTTTTGTGCATATGATATTGACATTTTTCCCATTTGGGGCAGAGTTTCTTGTATCAGTTGTGCAAAGGGGTTGCTTACTGCCATAGCCATGGAGTTCTGCACAGGTACAACTAAGCCGTGATTAGTTTAGTATTCAGATTGTTACTCTATGGTACAGAGCTCCTGAAGTTTTGTTGGGATCTACTCATTACTCAACTGCTGTTGACATGTGGTCCGTGGGATGTATTTTTGGTAAGTTTGAGTTGAGTTGATCATGTTGTTTGTTTATTCTTCTAGGCAAAATGACTGTTTGTTTAAGTTAGAAATGTTTGCGAATTCTTTACAGTAATCCTGTTGCCTGTTGCTTTAAAGGAGTAAGTTTGTTGGACAAAGAGAAGGGGATACTTAAGATTGCTGATCTGGGTCTTGGAAGGGCGTTTACTGTTCCTATGAAGAGCTACACCCACGAGGTTAATAGTTTTTTATTTCTTCATAATGGCATTGCCACATATAATCACCAGAATGATATAGAAAGTTGAGATTGTTGCTGGTGGAGTAACTCACTTGCGTTTGTTCAGATTGTTACTCTATGGTACAGAGCTCCTGAAGTTTTGTTGGGATCTACTCATTACTCAACTGCTGTTGACATGTGGTCCGTGGGATGTATTTTTGGTAAGTTTGAGTTGATCATGTTGTTAGTTTATTCTTTTAGGAAAAAATGACTGTTTGTTTAAATTAGAAATGTTTGCGAATTCTTTACAGTAATCCTGTTGCCTGTTGCTTTAAAGGAGTAAGTTTGTTTGAGTTGATCATGTTGTTTGTTTATTCTTCTAGGCAAAATGACTGTTTGTTTAAGTTAGAAATGTTTGTGAATTCTTTACAGTAATCCTGTTACCTGTTGCTTTGAATTATACTCCTTTTTAGCCTTTTCTTCCATTGAATAGTTATAGCACACATCGTTCGTTATGTTTATGATCTGATACAACTACATACCCATTGTATTCTCATAGAGTGGGGTATGGCCGTATGGGGAGGGTATAGTGTACACAGACCTTACCTCTACGGCTCTACCTCAGAGGTGAGGTAGAGAGGCTATTTCCGACTGATCCTGGTCTCAAGATGTTTATGATCTGATATTTTGCTAACCGTTTGTAATTGATGGAAATTCAGTTAGGACATAGTTTTGTTCTAATATTAAGTAGAACTTGCTAGTTCCATAGGACGCTAGTGTAAAATGTCATATCTTGGTTTGAGCTTTTCACAAGAAGTTGGATTTCAGGCAGTTTATGTTCTTTAAGAATTAAATTTGGGAAAAAACTGCAGAGGGCTTTGGGTTTCTTTCAAAATATCTTAGGTTCTAAAAGAGACTTTTTGATCTCCAAGGTGTTCTTTAGAAAATTGGTATATCTGCTAGGGTGTCCGAAAAGCTCCAGGATGGATACACTAGAAATGTTTGCATTGTTGTTAAAGGCTCATGTGAGGCGCTTTTAAGCTCTAAATCATGCGAAGCTTAGGCTTGGGCTCTTCTAGAGGTGCAGCAATCAAGGCAGGCTTGGGCTCTTCTAGAGGTGCAGCAATCAAGGCTATAAGACATATAGCCATGGGCTCTTTTTGGAAGTTTGAAGTGGATGGCACTAAACAATAAATATTACTGGAAAAGAGATAAATTAACTGTGTTCTTACTTATTACAGACACAATGGAACTTAAATCAAAATTTTTAGATTGTTTTTTGGACTTAATTTACATATTTTCACTTCATATGTTTCATTTGTCGTATTTCCTTTTTCCAATTACTTTGTTCATATAATTATGGATTGTTGCTTATCGTCATTACTAACTAGAGATCTACACCCATGCTTTAATTGCATTTTGCACTTATGGCTCTGGCGGACCTTAGAAGCTGTTATATGCTTGTTGCCTTTGACAACAGAGGATACATCTCTAGAAGTTCTTTTTTCTAAAGACCTTGAGTGTAATGGACTTACCATCTATGTTTTTGTTGTAAAAGCTAAATAATGTTACAGAATAAATTCTCGTAAAGCACTTCCGTAGATATTGAAAATGCATTTTGATTGGACCAAGCAGTTCAAGGCAAACAGAAATCACCAATTGTGGATAATTTTCAATTTTTGGGTATGGCTTAACATTGGCAAAGAAATGGACACAAGAAAGGAAATCCTTTTATCTCCTCAAGGGATTGGCCTAGATGTTGTCGGAAACTATATTTCCTGGTTAAATACACTCACTTTATGAAGGTTGTTTTATTTGTCTTCTCTCTTTGATGTAGCTGAGATGGTTCGAAGGCAGGCCTTATTTCCTGGTGACTCCGAGTTTCAGCAATTGCTTCACATATTCAGGTATGTCCACAATCAGTCGCAAAGTTCTTTGTATTTTTCTGTTTATCATTTTTATGTGGGGTTGGTAGGGAAAAGGTGTTACCAACAATTTTTACTATTTATCTTCAGCTTCTGCTTTGTGTAATTGCTCTTCAGTTAAGTAGCAAACACAGGGTTGGCTACTGAATACCAATGACTGTTGTGGCCAAATCATTGGATTTTCAATGATGTTTTCCACATATGATTTTGAGGTATTAGTTAGCGTTTAGCATATTGTCTAATGACACCAACTGCCACGTTGATGATAGTCTGTCTTTCTAGAGTTGTTCAGGCTCAAGGATTGAGTTGTGAGGATATTCTTACGGATATATGGCTTTTCCTTAATGAAATGAAAATCAGATTCATGTTAACAGGAGAAAGATTCTTCATTCCCATCCATAAAGAAACGTTGTCCATAAAAGCAGCTTTTGTAAAGGAATGTTACAAGTAGAACTACCGATAGGTTGAAACATTTGACATTTGTGGTTTTAAATCCGAAATTTTGAAGGGCAGCATCAAGTTACTAGTACTAAAACTAATCAAAGGTTAAGGAACTGAATTTCGTGGCCTGGAGTCAGTTCACTCCGTGACTGGCACGTTTATCCACAATGGGAATCTCAGAACTTGGCCTCTGCTGTTCCAACGTTGGATCCTGATGGTGTGGACCTCCTAACGGTAAATATCCATCTCATCTTTTGGATAAAATTTCCTTTAGCTCATATTTGTATTCATGTTATGGTTTATTTCTTTATTTCTCGACCTACTGCTTCTTTGCTTTGTAGAAAATGCTCAAATTTGATCCGGCAGATAGGATTTCTGCGAAAGCTGCACTTGATCATCCATACTTTGACAGCTTGGACAAGTCTCAATTCTGAAGATGCATCTACTCCTGCAGATTCAGTCCGTAAACGAGGTTATCATCGTCTTGGTGATTTGAAATTGGACATGTAGTGTTGTCAATTTCATATTTCAAAAACTGTACTGTTCTATCTCTTCTATGTATTTCTAAAGATCGCCTGTTTTGCGGCCAAGTTCAGTGTATGCTTTGACTGATGATAAATAAAATGGATGATAGCTTTCAATGTTCCTGTATTCTGCCTTGAACATGCAATGTAAGGATTTCGGCAGAGGAACTTCAGTTCAGAAGCAGAGCTGTAGTGCACAAATTTGAAAATGCAGCCTGGGAGACCCTACTTGAGACGTCTAAGTGAAAAACTATCGATGACTTAAAGCCTAAAAACTAAATGTTATTTAAAGCAAATTTTGCTGCAGTTCAAAAGCAAATTCCTAACGCTTCTACTTGTTTTGCAAACTCTAATTTTCTATCTGAGAAGCTTGAATTTACTGATTGGTAAAGGCTTAGTGAACAGCCCTACTTGAATACAGTCTGGCAAAGGCAACTATCTCTTTACTTTTTCACTCCATTTCTTTTTTCAAAAAGATAATTTTCTCTCAAATTTGCTATATAACTTCACGTAGTATTTTTAATGCTTTGTGACCTGCTTTTAAAGCCATATAAATGTTATGATATATTTAAATTACAATTTTTTTTTTAATAGTTACACAAATATTTCTCAATGACTAAGAAAATCCATCTCTAATCAAACATGAGACTGATGTGTTGGAATCGAAATGACAAGACGTCACGTGAAAACGGATAATTATAAACCTTAATGCAATGTTAAATCAAAGACTAAAAGAAACTATACGAAAAAAAAGTATTTCGTCTCTTCCATTTTATGTGACACCTTTTGACTTGACACGGTATTTAAGAAAAATAATAAAATTATTGAAACTTGAAGTCTAAAATCATTCTGAGATATTTGTGTGGTGGATATCATTTTATTAAGGGTAAAAGGAGAATTTTAAGGTTAAATTATTTTTAATTAGAGTAAGATAACATTCTTTTTAAGATAAACCAAAAAAGAAATAGTGCATATAAAATGGGATAGAGAGAGTATAATATTTTGAAATAGTATTACCAATTGACCTACATATGAAAAAACTCATATAAAAGAAAATACTAAACTATAGATAGAATAAGCTCTTAGTAGGAGTGGACATGGTACAATATATACCGAATACCATATTGAAATCGAATTTTTCAACCGTGGTATGGTTATTATGGTATGTGGTATGATATTTGGTATGACTTATAAATTTTTTTGATATTTGAAATGGTATTTGGTATTTTAAAAAAAAATACCGAAATACCGCATATCATACCGCTTTTGAGACCCATGCATGTTGAAGAAAATTTTGAGAAAATCAAATTTGAAAACATTCATTAGCTATTGTATTATTCATTGTCTACAACTTAAAAATGCTTTTATAGTGTTTGATCACTTAATTGATTTTCTTGAGACGTTTTTAATATTATTAAAGTTATACTTCTTTATTATATGAATATATTAATTCGAAGTTAAATTAATTATAGTTACCAAACAATCATACCATAAAATATCGAAATTGAAATTAGAAATATCAAACCACACCTAGCTAATTATTTGATAGTAATAATATCGTATTTTTAAATACCAAAATCTAAAATTACCACTCCAAATTTTTAAATACCATATCATACCCACCCCTATCTCCTCGTGTTAAGGATAGTATTCTGCTCGTAAGAAGTAACATCTTCTATTTAGAGAAGTCCAAAACTTAATTAAAAGATAAAACACATTTATAATGCAGCTTTACCTAATCCCCTAGGGCATAGAGTTGCACCTACAAAAACTAGCTAGCAACATTCTCTTATTCAAGAAACGATAGTTGAGCTACTTTAGTTGACTACTTCATCATTCTTATTTTGTTTTTCTTAACTGTTCAAACAGGCAGCAAGTTGACATACTTGTTTGAACAACTTAAGAGTATATCTGTAATTTATCGTAGCAGTTGAGTTGTTTCAGTTGCCTGCTTCATGGTCCTTATTTTGTTTTCCTTAGCTGCTCAAGCAGACAGTGCGTCGACGTGTCTGCTTGAGCAACTTGAGAGTATATATGTAATTTCTCAATGGTTATTCCGTTTTAATTATTTGTCTTAATATTAGCGAATTATGTATATTTAATAATTAATAATTTAAAATAGTTTTAAAGAATATGTTATGTAAGAGCTTAAAAAATATCATATATTGTGATGATTGAAAACTTAAAATGTTTTTAAAATAAATAAAAGTTATAAATCACAGGAATTAACAACTTGAAATATTCAAAAAACCATATAAAAAGTTTAAAATCTTTTGACTTTCGAAATTTCAGTTGTGCCGCATAAATTGAGACAAGAGTAAAATAAAATTTTTCATAGGTCTCAGTAATTAACAACTTAAAATTTTATAAAATATAAAAAAATCTATTAATATTATATAGATTGAAATCAAAAAATAATTAAAATAATTTATATTAAACTCGTACTAGCACGAGCTTTTGCAGCTAGTATATATATCTAGTGCACCAACTAGATGAAGTAGTATATCTTCCCTACTTACATCAAAATCGATTGAATCAACATCCACCCACTCTATTAATATTATCATTAATTAGTTTAATTGACGAGACGTGTGAAGGGTTTACAGAAATATCATATCTAACTCATCAATGTTTACACTCTAGTTGTTTTGTACAATTAAAACATTTACTATCGCTTTGATGGTTGTTCTCCAATGTTTGATTGACTATAAAAGTAAGCAAATATGGTCATTGTGACTCGTTCTAGGCTTGAGCATTATGAACTCGGAGATATATGTCCAAGCATGAGCTACCCTCCCCGATCATGTCCTAGAGTACGACTAGTACGATATCTCAGGCGAGTAAGACCGCCCCATGTGTCACTTCTCCACGTGTCCTTCCTCGATTTGACCACGTGCCTAGCGCCATCTTTATTTTATACAACAATGGCATAATGGATAATAGCGCATGAGAAGAGTGTATTATTGATAAATTTCAGTATTAGAGGGTTACAATATACAACTTGATACTTTATTATTTGTAAAATAAAATGCCCTTTTGGTTCATAAAAGCAAATTTGAAAATGAAATGTGACACATTCTACAAAGCAAATTAAGACCAAAATGCAAGTCCAAGAAAAGTTAGATGTTGAAATTAAGATGCATTAAAAAAACCTAGAAGCACTAATGTTTGCGTGTTGATCTTAGCTCTGAAAAATTAATTACTCCATTCAATCCAAAATAAATGACTTTGAGTGTGATATGAGTATATCTTAAGAAAGCTAGTTAATGATATTAATTACTCCCTTTGTTCATTTTTATTTATCCGTTATTGATTTGACATAAAGATTAAGTAGTAGTAAATGATAGGGGTGATTTTATCAAATCATCCTTTGAATATAATAAATATAATATCTGAAAAAATAAAAGAGATAAATAACTATGATTAATGATAAGGAAAAATTAGGAACTACGTGTAAAATTATCTCGATTTCATAAACTGAACATGTATTATTGAACATCCCAAAATAGTATAGAAGACAAGGAAAAATGAATGAAAGGAGTAAAAGGTAATTTGTAAATATTACTTTTTTGCTTCTTCCCAAACTCTTCTAAAAGTCAGAGATAGTTGAAAATATGAATTGAAAAAAATGTAGTACTCATTCCGTATTATATTACTTGGTCCCTATTTACCTAACATATCTTTTAAGAAAAATTTAGTTAAAAATATATTTTACTAAATCAACCTTATTGATGATACTTTGAAACTCTAAATTTAACTATTATTTCGCTCCCTCTAGTTTATTTTAAGTGAATTGTCAGAGTGTGAGACACACCTAAAGAATAATACTTAAAAGACATAAATCAAATACTATTTTTCACTATTTTTCTTTTGATTATTTTTAAATAAGTCTCTTAAAATATGTAAAATAGTTAAAAATCTTATTAAAATGAAGGGTAAATATGACAAGAAAACTCTCAATAATTTTTTTAAACTTTGAATTATTACTTACTCCCTCCGTCCAACTTTACTTGCCCCCTGTTGACTTGGCACAGGGATTAAGAAGTAGTAAATGATGGGTAATTTTACTAAAGTACCCTTTGAATATAATAAATACTATATCTTAAAAAATGCAATGGAGAAATGACTATAATTAACGATAAGGGTAAATTAGGAACTAAGTGTAAAATTATTTCTTGATTTCATAAAGTAGACAAGTATTGTTGAACATTTCAAAATAGTATAGGGACCAAGTAAAGATGGACAGAGGGAGTATTTTGAATTATACAAAAATAAAAATCCCAACAATTAATTTAATTTGGACTAGGGGATGCATATTATTTAATACTTGGAATAATATGAAAAAAATAAATAATAAAACTCGCTTGATTTGTCAAAATAGACAAGTAAATTGAAATATCTACTTCTCATGTCTAAGTTTATATGACTCACTCTTTTTTTTAATCAGATCAAAAAGGCATGACAATTTTTATTTAGTAACAATTTAATTTTAAAATTTCTATTTTATCCTCAATGAAATGATTTACAGATAATAGGCATACAAACATCTATTACTTATTTTAGACAAAAAGTTTCAAAAATCTTACTTTATTTCTTAAATTCCTTATCAAATCAAACAAATTCATATGAAATAAACCGGAGATAATATTAATTTTTATAATAGCCACGTGGAATGAAACTGAAGAATTAATTACTCCCTCTATCCATCTTTACTTGTCCCCTATTAACTTGGTACATGGATTAATTAAAAAGTAGTAAATAATAGAGTAATTTTACCAAATCACCCATTGAATATAATAAATACAATGTCTTGAAAAATGTAACAGGAAAATGACTATAATTGATCATAAGGGTAAGTTAGGAACCAAATGTAAATTATTTCTTGATTTCATAAAGTGGACAAGTATTGTTGGACATGCCAAAATACTCCCTCCGTCTATCTTTACTTGTCCACTGTTGACTTGACACATGGATTAAAACATAGTAAATGATAGGGGTAATTTTACCAAATCACCATTTGAATATAATAAATATAATGTCTTGAAAATGAAATAGAGAAATGACTATAATTAGTGATAAGAGCAAATTAGGAACTACTCCCTTTGTCTAATTTTATTTGGCCCCTGTTGACTTGGCAGAAGGATTAAGAAGTAGTAAATTATGGGATAATTTTATCAAGGTACCCTTTGATATAATAAATATTTTGTCTTGGAAAATATAATGGGGAAATAACTATAATTAATGATAAGTGTAAATTAGAAACTAAGTGTAAAATTATTTTTTGATTTCATAAAGTAGACAAGTATTGTTGGACATCCCAAAATAGTATAGGTGTCAAGTAAAGATGGACAGAGGGAGTCAATGTAAAATTATCTCCTGATTTCATAAAATGATTGTTGGACATTCCAAAATAGTATAGAGGACAAGTAAAAATGAACGGAGGAAGTAATAAGTAGGTAGACTCTAGCCTACTTTTCTAGATCCTCAAGCTATAAATAGCACTATCAATGATCTCATCCATATATACACATTCAAAAAATGACAGAAGAAACTAGTAGAACTTCTGTTATGGAAGAGAATCAATCAAATCATCCAGGAGAAAACAGATCATATAACGTTGGAGAATGTAAGTACGCACGAAGGCACAAAAGGAAAAGGAAAATATGCATGATGATTCTATGTGCCTATATTCTCTTCAATATAACCTATAATATCTTGAATTTCACTGTTTTTAGGCCCAAACGTCCTACCCTCACCATCAATTCCATCACTCTTCAGGACCTGGCCGTGTCCGTAGACGCGGCCAGGCTCAAGGTAAACCTCAACATTACCATCAATGGAAGCCTCTCTATTGAGAATCCCAATAGGTAGAGACAAATTTATAATTTAAATTTAATCAGTTTAATAATATTTTGAATTTCTTAATTTTTTGATTTTATATTATTTCGTTGTTTAGTTTCGTCACGTATATACAAATATAGATAATATTTCACATTCTGAGCTTTTGATTATTATTCTTTTTATCTACTTTTACTTGTTTAGTTTGAAAAATTAAGAGATAATTTATTATTTTATAATTTTAAGTTGGTAACTATTTTTGATCCATTTCTCAATGAGTAAGATAACTTATACTCTCTCAGTTCCTTAATTAATTGTCATGTTGAGATTTCGGAGAATCAATTTGACTAATTTTCAAAGCTAAATTAGATTACATTAATTTGATATTTAATTAAATAAAAAATTTAGATATTCAAAAACTATGCAAAAGAACACTAGAAATTGCAATTGTTTTATATTAATATGATGAAAAAACACATCATAAATTTAATGTTGATGAAAGATTTATATTATTTGACTTTCAAAAAGAAAATTATGAAAATTAAAAAGGAAAGATGGGAGTAATAATTAGGAGATATATAGTAAGAGTATCATTTTAGTTACTACTGCTTAAGGAGTGTGTCAAGTCAAATATAGGCAAATAAATATGAAAGGAGATCAAATTACTAAATAAATTCTGACTTTGATCTTTGCGACATACAACCTTGAATTACATAAAATGTGTATTTCTAAGTTGTTGTTAAAACTATAATATGGAGTAACAATCCACCTGAGCATAATATATGATGATTTAACAATTAAGTTTTTTGAATTGTTGAAGTTGAAAATTGCATAATAGAACCAATTTCTAACATTTTAGATATGTCTGTATCAACAGGGTCAGTTTTCAATACGAAGATATCAATCCTTATATCGAATATGGATACCAAAAAACAGGAGACATAGAGATTCCGGTGGGGAAGATTGGGGCACGGACCACGTCAACTATGAACTTCACGTTGATCATATTCTTGAACCAGCTATCATCGAATCCCAATTTATTTTCGGACGTGGTTGAAAAGGGAACGTTGCCGTTAACTATTTACGTGAAAGTGAAGGGCAAAGTAAAACTATATGTGTTGTTCAAAATCAAGATCAAAGCTTCCTCCAGGTGTCATCTCTCCTTAGATATCCGCAACGCAACTCTCGCTAACCAATCTTGTCACTCTAACATTAACTTATAGCTTCAATTTAAGTTTATGTCATTTGAATCAAATATAATACTTGAGATTCATGTTTTATGATTTTGAATCTATAAATTTTAAATTTATCTATAATTGCCATCAACACTTGTTAAGAAAATTTCAATATATTATTCTTTACATATTTAAGGTTTAAGTTAGAGCAGCCTCCAAGAAATCTAAATGAAATTAAACTTTTCTTGTATAGTCCCAATTGAAATTGCACATGCCTTGTAAAGTCTCATAAAACTTCAATGCCTACAAATACGTCCTACTCTAAAGTTTGTCAAAGTGTAGATTTGATGAAACTCAAAGACGAGACTTATATTATCATAAAAAATGGAGCTTCTCCCTTTGAATTTTATTTGCTTCTAATTTGGAGATTTCTTTTGTGTTCAGAGAAGAGGTGAAGAACAGATTTGGTCCCATTAGATGTGGCAATTTGTTAGGGACAAATTTTCAAGCTGAGAAAAAAATAAATAATTAAGATAGAAAAATTGAAGTAACAAAATATTTTATTGATAAATAATATGGGTACAAATTTGTTTGTTCCCTTTATTCTTCTCTTCTAAGATTTCTCAGTGATTTGAGGACTGTTAGTGGCGTATTTATTGAACTATGATGATTTGGACTTGATCTCCATGTGTAGATCTTTTTAAAGTATTTGACTATCAAGAAGATTCCGACATGTTTTGATCTCTTTGAATACCCATTACTTAAAATTTACTGAAAAGATAAATGCGAAAAATGACAAACTACGTCATTTTTTGGTCAAACTCGATGAAAAAGCGGTGTAATCTATTTCGTCTCTTTTTTGCTTGATGCTTGTTAAAAACGACGAACTATGTTGTCTCTCACTTTAAAAAATATATATAAAGATGATGGACTGTTTCATTTAATTTTTTTTAATTATTTAATATAAAGCGAGGGATAACGTGATTTAATTTTTTTTTAAAATAAAAGCGATGAACTTTGGGGCAGATAATCAACAATAATTTCGAATATCAAATAGTTTAAAGTCCTAAAGAAGAAAGTCAAATAAATTAGGTGGACCAACAAAAGTTCTCCTAAAGAGAGGTGAGATTTAACAAAGAAATGTAGTCTTGTTAAGATTGTCCAATAAAAGATAAATATGGCATGCATTTTTTTTGTTTAATCTTAAATTATTTATCATCATTTTAAAATACTTGTCTTAACATTTTGGTATTTTAAAAGTTCAAGATAAAATTAATTATTTTTTTATTTTATTCTCAGTGGTAATTATTTTTGAAAAGTATAAACATCTCAATAATAAATATACTCTTGTCATCACATATTAGTAAGCACCACAATTTAAATAGAAAGGCATTACTCACTCGTCTATTTCTGTTTATCTAACATGGTACACTTTTCAAAAATAATACTTCCTCTATTCAAGATTAATTTAATTTATGAAATAATGTACATATATGAAGAAAACTTTTTTAATAATATAATTTATATCATATTTTTTGTTATTATTCTTTGTAAGAGTATAAATATAACTTTGCAATTAGTGTAATCTATCACTTAGAAAATATAATACTCGAATAAATAAAAGAAAAAATATGAAAAGTTTCCAATCATCTTGATCTTTGAAGGATTCAATTATTTTGAACAATGAAAAAATCCTAAGAATTAAATTAATATAAAATAAAGAGAATAAATAAAACGATAATTTTACTAAATCACTTATTAAAAATAAATTTAATATCTTGAAAAATATATCGAAAAAGAACTCTAGTTAATAATGTAAATAAATAAGTAATTAACTAATCTATGATCTCTAGAATTTTTAAATTGAACAAATAAAAGTGCTCACAGAGACTAATTATCACTTCTTCTTTTTACATATTTCTTATGAAATCATAAATGAAGATATTTCATCCTTATCTATCTTCAATAAAATTTCACTTTAATCAATATAGTATTTTCAAAAACACTTAATATTAAAGATAAAATGAAATAAAAATAATTGATTTTATAAAATGATAAGTATTTTAAGACAAATAATTTTGATATTCATTACAATCAATATAGGATATGGGAGCACTATTTTAGCCTTAATTATAACTATATTACACAAGGCTTGTTAATACCTACCTATATTGTCAAAATTCAAATAAAAAAGGACCGAGACAACGACTTTCTAGATTTACTCCCTTTGATCTATTTTAATTTTCGTACTTTTAAAATATAGCTGATTAATTCATAGTATTAAATTAAAAATACAGACTAATAGAAACAGCTTAATTAAATTTTATTTCTAAAAGGCGTGTAAAAAAATGTGAAAAATAAAATAGAAAGGGGAGATTAATATTTAATGAAAAATGATTGTCAAATGATTCCAAGGAAAAAGTATTCTTTTGGAATTGGTGCACGCCATGGAAGAATTCAAAGCTCATTATGTTGATATGTTCAATGACTATAAGCCACCCACTCCCACTTGTTACCCATAAATAAGAAAAAATAGTTTATAAAAAATTTATGATTTAAAATAATTTTTAGATATTTTTGTGCTGTAAATTATTTTATTAAAAATTAAAAAAAAATTAAAATTAAATTATTTTTAATTATAATAAGATAATTTTTTTTTAAATAGATTAAAATTAAAAAGTAGTGCATAAAATGGGATAGATGACATTTAGTTATAATTTGTTTTTATTAGACCATTTGTTTGCACTTAATATGTGAATCTGAATGGTTCATACATTAGACCATTAAACATGTTTATTTTTTAAGATTAAAGCAATTAGTTTGAATAGGACTTAATCATTAAGATTAGAATAAAGTCTTAATATCATTAAGAAGTGTTCTTGTGTGGATAATATTGACCATCACTAACCACACTTGCCTTCACAATCACCACTGTAATTTTGGTTCTGAATATCGGGGGACCACTACTATTATTGTTAACTACCATTACCATTGTCTATTACTAACCATCTCTGTCATCACAACCATAGTCATTGTAAATTACTAATATAAGTTGCTACTATACTGACCTCCTCCATCATAATAATTATATTCATTGCCACAACTATACCAACTCCATATCTGTAGCGACCTTCACCACAACTATCAATTACTACCTTCATTGTGATCAATTCCTACTACTGACAAATTTTTTCATAGCATCTCGCATCGCCGTCAACTAACACCGTACATTCTTTGGTCATTGTTGAAATGTGTAACCATCTCATCTAAACGCTTAAATTGTTAGAGAAAATATATTTTTATTATTTAACTGTACTTTAAATAGTCACCATTGCCACCATCACTATCACCTCCATCAATACTATTAGCCCCCACTGTTGTGGTTAATATCTATGTCAACCACCTTTATCATCGTAACTAGAACCGCCACCAACTACTACAAGCATATCATCAACTATCACAATCAACATCACCAAACTACTAACGTTAACTAACTTCACCATTACAATCACCAACGCCAGTACCAATTGTCGCCAGTGCCAATTATCACCATTACGATAGTCACCACAACACTAACCACATTAACCATTAGAACTATGACAATTATTATTACTAGCCACTAACAACACCTATTATCATTACTACCACCAATACAAATTATATCCATCATCACTAGCTAACATAAGTCATGTTAACTTTAAATGCGAGTTTTTGCTAAAAAATATTTTTCGTAGTCCCCGTCGAATTTAACAGGCGATGTTTGATAAATATTTGATGGAGACTAAGGCCTTGTTTGTTTTTTATTAGGATTGAAAAGTCTAATTTGAAATGCATATATAAATATCAAGATGTGCGTTAAAATTTAAAGGCCAAAATCTAAATACTTGAATATTAAGTTATTGCATTTAGATCTAAATACTAAATAGACAACATCATTTTTTATCAATATCTGAAGATATAAAATTTGTCTTTATTTTAAATAATAGAAAATTTTAAATAAAATACTAAATTGATCTAATTCTATATCAATAAAATATTTTAATTATAATTTGTGATGGTAACGATGGTGATTGTATATTGATTTTGCGATACCGTTGACTGATAATGATGATTGTGGATAGTATCTTATGATATAATAATAGGTAGTAGTGATTAATCGTGGCTGGTGGTGGCAACGACTAATAATTAGTGGTGGAATGATACCGATAACCAATAATGATGGTGGCAGTCAGTGATATTAATATTGACTAATGAAGATAATTATCATTAGTGATTAGTGGATGCAATAGTGGTCGGCAATGATGATTAATGATAATGACGATTAATTTTGGTGATTGATAATAGTGATGGTTGCGGTTGAGTTGAGGATGGTCGTTGTGGATGGTATGTAGTGATTGATTAACACTGGTGGTAGTCGTGGTTGAAATAATGGTTATGAGTAAAAGTAGACGAACTAGCTAGCGAAAACTATCATTTTTGTAGAAATTCTTAAATAAATATTTTAATTAATGATGGTAAAGCTTTGTTATAGATCTTAATTATCATACCTTTTCAGACCCATAAAGTGATTATAAAATAAGAAAAACTAACAGAGTTAATAATTAAAATATGAATCTTGAAAACAAATAAACATACCTTAATTAAGTGCAAATAAATGGGGCCAAAACTTGTATTACTCCGTTCATTCAATTTAATTGTTATATTTTGACTTGGCAGAAAATTTAAAAAAAAAAATTAATCTTATAATATTAAATTAAAAATATATAAAATATATCAAAATACTTGCTAGATATTATGAGAAAAATTAGAATTGAATATAAAAAGAATATAGTAGAAACAAATTAAAACAAACCTGTACGCGTAGCACATGAGACAAGTCAAATGCGCGGCATCTTAATTAATCATGCCCACTCCTATTTTCATAATCAAATCAACTTCCCATAGTGTGTAACTGCCTTGTACAACTAGCCACTATATTTACACACATTTTGCTCATCTCCATTACTTGGTCCATCTTTTTTTTCCAAGTTTGAACAACAAACCATGGGATCAGTAGCCGATAATAACAAGGATGAATGTAAACGAAGCTTTACCAGGGGAAAACTCAAGCCTTCTTCGTCATCATCGTTCCGGCTCCGGAGTCCGAGCCTCAATTCCATTCGTCTTCGCCGGATCTTCGATGTGTTCGACAGAAACCACGATAGCTTGATCAGCGTTGAAGAACTCAGTCAAGCATTCAACCTCCTCGGATTAGATGCCGATCTATCCGAGATTGAATCTATGGTGAGATCATACATCAAACCAGAGAACAGCGGTCTTAGATTCGAAGATTTCGAAGCTCTACATCGCTCTCTCAACGATGCCTTCTTCGGGTCAGAATACGAAGATAATGAATCCACAAAGTTTAACAAGTACGTATTAGTAATTAATTAATTAGACTAATAACGTGACAAAAACGTTATTGTTGTACGTACTAGATGGTCAAACTCAAATGCCGGCTTTCGTCTTAAATGAGTCCGCCTAGAAATTAAGATCCTAGGAATTGCAGGTGGTACTAGAGAAACTTGGATTGCCGGAAGGGAATGAGATTGATAGAGTGGAGATGATGATTTCGTCAGTTGATCAGGATCACGAATATTAAATTAAAAATATATCAAAATACTTGTTATCTTGTGATTTTAAAGATATTATGATAATTTAATAATTAAAGAATACATTCTTTTATGGACGCGTCGATTTCTTCGAGTTCAAGGATATGATGCGCACTGTTATTGTTCCTTCATGATTTTAGTTTCTCGCCGACGCCGGTTATTTTTACTGCTTTTTCTATTGCTGTTTATCTTTGTATCAGACATACTCATCCTGTGAAAAATTTATATGCATCGTCTCCCCGCCATCTGTCAATTCAGTGGAATCTGTGAAGCAGTTGAAATTTCAGAATTTTGATTTCAATTCAAATTTTCTAAAGTATTTAAATATTAAAATATATAAATTTATATAAAAGATTTTTAGTGAAAAAAAATTTGATTAATTTTTAAAATTATGTAAATTGAAACAAATAGGAGAGGAAGTTGTGACGTGTGAAGTGATACTTGGCTAGACTGGAATCCGGTTATATTTGTAAAAGTCGATAAGAATTCAAAAGTAATTGAACAACGATTTTAATGAAGAGTATAAGATTTCTTGCCAAAAGCTTTTGGATTTGGTTGATCAAGAAAAGGTGGAGATTCAATTCCAAAAATGAGGCATCAATTCCTAGCATTAAACCTAAGATCCAGCTTGTTTTCATTGAATTTGAATCATGGAATCATGCAATTTAAGAGGATAAATTGAAAAGTTTTAGATCTAAACCTAGAATTAGAAGATCATTGATTTGACTTGACTTGACTTAGCAATTGATATCAAAATTGATCCAATTTTGATTATTGAATTGAACTCTTGTAACTTATGGGTAACTTGTTCATGCAATCAATTTCATATATCAAACAATTGATATGAGGGATGAGTTTGAGTTGACTAAGATCTAACTTTGACTTTGAGACATCCTAAAATTATAAGATTAGTTCTTTAGACTAACTTGGACATTTTATTCATGATTTTGAATAAATTGAGGTCATTTGAGATTATTTGAGCTGATTTAGCATTTCCAAAAGGATTTGCCTATTAGTTATTAAATAAGTAAAATTTTGACTTTAGTTTGCTTGTTTTTCCTTCGAGGCATGACATAATTGTTGCTTCTATGAAATTAAACCACTTAAGTAGGCTAGTTTAGTTTGAAGTATCTAGATTAGACCGTAAATTCTAACATGTGTTTATGCATTATTTGATATCCTATAGTATAACGATCTATTATATTGTATTCAAAAGTATTGTGATATAATTATATTCCATCTCAATTGAACTGTACCGATTTTAGGATAAACAAATACATAATATATGGTTTCAATTAAGAGTGTCAAAATGTAGCTAAACCGTCCAAATTTTTTTAGGTTTGACTCAAAATAATTTTGATTGGATTCAATCCCAACCCATTCAAGTCTTAACTCATATCAAAAAAATTCTTAATTAAATGCAATTTTAATTCGTTCTAATGCTCTTTATTTGCATTGATGTAATGTATGTTTTCTATCTATTTTATATTTTCTATCATTTATCTATTAATTTGTAACTTTTTATTTTTATTTATTGAGTTGAAATTCAAATTGTGATTATAAAAAATAAATAATAATATGTTAGAATTATTGAAATTGAGCAGATCAAATGGGCTGGGTCATGACCCAACCCGAATTTTAGTCCAAAGTAAATTTAGGTGGATCATAACTCAACCCAATTTCTATTTTAACCCATTTTAACATTCTCAATTTCAATTAAAGCTGCTCATTTGACACCTCCTTTGTTCCAATTTACGAGTCATTCAACACATAGACACGTACACACAAAGGGGTGGTCAATTAGTTGAAAGTGGTAGGTCCAGTATGGTAGGCGGTGGGTAGAAGGCCATTGTCAAGAGGAAAAGAATGCGATGAATCTGGCTTGTTGCTTCATTTTTGAACATCTCCCATTCATATAGCAAGAAAAAGAGGAAATCAATTTAAATTTAATTATTAATTCGTGGGCAACAAATAAAGTAATTATACAATTTTAATTTTGTTTCCTGTTGTTCACAAAATTACACTGCTTTTCAGCCAATGAATCCACAAAGTTTAACAAGTACGTATTAGTAATTAATTAATTAGACTAATAACGTGACAAAATCGTTATTGTTGTACGTACTAGATGGTCAAACTCAAATGCCGGCTTTCGTCTTAAATGAGTCCGCCTAGAAATTAAGATCCTTTCAAGTTTTAACTTAAACATGTCTTAGCTGTGCTACCGGAAGCTTTGAAAAAATTGAAATAGGAGAACAGTTATCTGCTCTGTACTTGACTATCTGGCGTTTACCAACACATATGCCAAACTATTTTTTTTAAGAAAAACAATATAATACCTGATATCATATTATAAAATACTCCATAGTAACTACTTATATATTTTCTCCATTTCAATTTATTTATCCTATTTTTCTTCTTACTCAGTTTAAAAAAGAACGTCTCTTTTCCCTTTTAACAACTCTATAGTTTCAATTTTCTCCACATCCACATCATATGTTTAACATGATAAAATGACAGACACTTTGATATATCTTTAATTTACGATTACTCGTCTAGTTCATATTCCATTATACACCTAATTAATGGATCCGTCGGTGATGAATTTACAAGTACCACCCACATGCTGGCAACTCACTAATATATATAATTGATCAAGCTATACTAGTATATCTTTTTTGGTACCATCCAAATATTCCTCTTCAATTACTTAATGTCTCCAACCAAACCAATTTGTTGAGTCAAATTAACAGTATGCTCGATCAAAGAAGAAGTTTCTCATTCAGTTCCTTTGATTTCAATTCTTCTAATAATAGCACCCCCGTCCTCTTCTCTTCTGATGATGATGAATTTTTTTCTAATAGTTTCATTATGTACGACACAGAGGAGGAGGATGAAGCGTACATTGAAATAAACCTTAATTCATCGCGGATCGATGATGGAGGTGGAATGAAGAGGAATTTAGAGATAAAAAATAATTCGAATTCTTCAGAGGTGGAGTTGCGTATATCTTTTTCATCGTCAACTGGAATCATCCCAATTGAGACAACAACATGTGGTACCACACAACATGCACAAGGAACAACGACGAAACCAAGGC
The DNA here is from genome assembly GCA_000787875.1 of Solanum virginianum. Lineage (NCBI taxonomy): Eukaryota > Viridiplantae > Streptophyta > Magnoliopsida > Solanales > Solanaceae > Solanum > Solanum virginianum. The sequence continues at coordinate 6,014 of DF364507.1, read as the reverse complement.
GAGGACGTCCCCGCCTTTTCGTATCGTTGGCTCGCATTGTGAATGAGTTCATGGGTGCATCATCGGCCAAGACATCTAATTCAGTTAGAGCAATAGAAGCTAATAATAATGTCGTTGCCTGTCAACATGGACCTGTGACCCCCTCGAAATCTAACTGCACGGAGATGATATGCACCAGGTAAATCTTTTTCGATTTAGCGGCTCAATAAAATGTGTGGCCTAAATCTCTTTTTAACTAAAGATCTTAAGTTTAGAAGTGAAAACAATCTTGCTGATATTTTTTTTATTATCTTTTATCGATATTGAGTATCTCAAAATCAAATTAATCAAAAGAGTTTAATATTAAATACTAATTAAAAAAAAAAATTGAGGCTACCAAAATTTGAAGCCTAAAACCTTCGTTTTAGTGGATTGGATTGACCTTCTGGCCAGCCATGTATTAGTGTAAATAATTTTTATAAGTTTCAAAATTCAATATTTAAGCTAATGAGATTTATATATAAATATCTTTTAAATAATTTAATGATACAAGATATTATTTATAATGATATATAAAATTTAAACTCTTTTTATGACCAAGTTTAAAATTGTGCAAAAATTTTTTTAAAAAAATGGTCAATGGTCTGCCTTAATAAATAAGTTTTCACGAGTAGGGAAAATGGGGGAACGTGGGGGCGGCAGTGGAGAATAAAATGAAATGTAAACCAAATATATTATTGTCAACTTTACTTTTTAGTCAATTTTAAACCTATATTTTTTTATAATTAAGAATTTGCAACTAATAGAAAATATAAATTCATAACTTTAAAATTATAACAGTTTCAAAGCTAAAAACTGTAAAGATTGACTTCATTTAACTTAAAATACGCCCTGCTTCTAATTGAATTTATGGTTAATTTGTTTATGTGGTATATTTTTTTTAATGAATTTTATGTCCAGTTAGATGTTATCATATAAAAAATAAGATAATTATAGAGTATAAGATTACTACTTACTGCAAATGTTGGAATATTAACAGTTTATTGAATTTTATGTCCAGTTAGATGTTATCATATAAAAAATAAGATAATTATAGAGTATAAGATTACTACTTACTGCAAATGTTGGAATATTAACAGTTTATTGAATTTTATGTCCAGTTAAATATCGTCGCATAAAAAATAAGATGAATTAGAGTACAAGGATTACTTTGAATTCAGATTATTACTTACTGCAAACATAGAATATTAGTAACCTGAAAACCTACTAATTACAAAAAATCATTCTACTAATGATAAGAACATATTTAGGACCAAATTAAATAAAGAGCAAAGTAATCCTATATTCCATAATTGAAGAATATTTTTGACCATCTCCCCCACTTTATTATTTACTAAATGAAACATGATAATAGTAAAACTTTTGTGAATTTTGAATGAACAAATAAGAATTCTATTACAATTGGTTACAATAGGCAAAATTCTTCATCATGTTAAGAATAGACATATAAAGATCAAAGTTAAATAAATTATTAAGAATAAGAACCAACCCAAAAAGAATAATATTATACCACTAGTTATAGATTAGTTTATCTATATAGCACGAATTTATTTATGACTTCATCTCATCGAGGGCATGACCTTAGATAGAAAAGAGTGGAGGTCGTGTATTAGGATAGAAGGCTAATAGGTTAGTAGGAGCAGGTTGATGTATGACTTTGTGATATAATAGGTTAGTAGGAGTAGTGATGTCTCTGCATCCTATGATATTATTATTCGTCTTATATTTGTTTACTTTTATCGTATTTACGTATTATCATTTGTTTTTCATTATTAGTAATTCTCAATTTTCCTTTCTGTTCCTTTTTTTTCATATCTAGTACCTTCTACTTATGGGGCTCGATTTTTTTAGACTAGAGTTTTCCGAAAACAGTCTCTCTATCTCTATGAGGTAGTGGTAAGGTCTGCGTACATTTTACCTTCCCCAGACCCCACTTGTGAGATTCTACCGAGTATGTGGTTGTTATTGTTTGTTGTTGTATGGACATGTGTGTATAAGGTATGCGTACATTTTACCCTTCTTAGACCCCACTTGTGAGATTCCACCGAGTATGTGGTTATTATTGTTTGTTATTGTACGGACATGTGCACCACACACACACTAAACTAGTACTACTAATAGGAACAACTAGCATAATTTCTTGCTAGACTCTCTTATCAAGCAATCAAATGTATCATGTGTTAATGTTAATGTTACATCTTTTGCAGGAAAGATTGCACAATGGTTGCTTCCAAGAACAACGGCATTATGAACTTTATTGTAAAATTGAAGTACAAAAATATTCCATCAATGTTAATTTCCATGGTAACACCCAAAGCCAAAAGGGGACAACCCTTGCTACAGCGAGGCAGTATGGATCCAAAGTAAAGGAGTATTAGACGCTCTAATTGTCAAGACGAGTCGTTATTACACGAGTGCAACAACAGGAGGGGTATTATTATCCCCTAACAAGCAAAATAAAAGTAAAAGTTGTCCAAGTTCTATTAAGTCATCACCAATGCATAACAACAACAATGCTTGTGACGATGATGTTAGAAGATTTTGTTTGAGGGATAATTCTGTTCAGGCAGCTATTGCTCATTGTAAGAAATCGTTTGGCACCCAAGCTGAATTTGATTTTCATCTTTGAATTAACAGGAGACCTTTTAATTAGTGTCTTCTTGTTTATCTAGACATGATTTTTGTATATATAATAAATGCTTAAGTAAATCCACACTCTTGATGCCTTTTTTTCGGCAAATTTACCATTACAAAGAGTGTCTAGCGGCTTTTTATTATAAATAAAAAGATATCACTAGAAATAATATAAGCCAGGGGAGCTAGGTTGTATTTTACCAATCATAATGAGGTAACTAACCTTTACTAACTAACAAACATAAAGAATATAAGAGTTAGAGAGAATTAGGCATATTTTGTGACCACCAAAGAATTTGTAATACACTCTATGATGATATTACGAATGAGGATACTTAAATAGTACAAATAAAACTAAAAAGAAGTTTGAGCTATCGACCTTCAGATTTCCTTTTATAAATGCATGAATTAAAAAAGATTGATTGCCCATCAAAAGTAACTTGAACTATTTTCTTCTTTTCTTCTTATTCAAACCTATCCAGCAACACTTGATAATTCATCACTTCTTTATAGATTTATCGGACCTTGTTGAACCTATTGACACTGCCATATGATTTTGCTCTGTTAACCGCATCGTTAGATGCTTTGAAACAAATTCCTTAGTCATTTTACCGTCCCAACCGTGTTGTCTTATATGTGCCTTCTTTTTATTTTTATTGCTTCCATATCTTTGTTGCCTAC